>JBAMBR010001117.1:0-120679 GCA_037044475.1 Zaprionus obscuricornis
TGTTTTTTTCTCTGCTCGCGTGGCATTCAAGTGGAAAAGTCGCTTTTCCGTGCAACGGAAACGCTAACAACAATGTGCCATGCATATAGCTCAATATACGATGCTATCGGCAGTTGGATAACAATATGTTTATTCGCAAGACTCTTGCGCGCGCCTTAAAGAATGCAACACAATTTTCGACTAACAAGAAGCAAAGGAAGCAGCAGAAGTTGTGCGAAGGAAAGTAAGAAGAAAGGCTAAAGTGCTAAGTGAAAGAGACACAGAGAGAGTGAGAGAGATAGCAGACAACAATTTGTTCCAAGTCATTTGAGTAGTTTGAGCAGAAGCTGCAAAAGGCGCAAATTAAGTGCATTTTCATTAGTTACAAGTTGTTACATTTAATAAATTAAATTGCCATGGCATGCTACAGCTGCAGCAAAAGCAACTGAAGGCGCCTTAACTATTACTACTATTACTAGTACAAATACTTAACTGCTGCTGCTGCTATTACTGTTACTCTTACTACTAGTATGATGCTGCTGTTCAGCTGAGCTGCAATTATTTTTCATCGCTCGCACAATTTGTACAGTTAGCCTTGTACGCTTCAGCTGTACAAATGGCAACTTTTTTTTTATTCCCTTCAGTTTTTTTTTTTTGCTGCTGCTGCTGCTTTTTTGTGCCGTGACCATGTTACCCAGCGGCCATCATATCAAGTACTTCAAGCGCGAGATACATACGCTCAAAGAGTCGTAGCGAGAGAGAGGGAGAGAGAGGGAGGGAGTGAGTGTGTGTGTGTGTAGAGAGAAGATAAGTATAGTAAGTATAGCCAGTCATCCATGGTTTATGCTTAGAGCAAATGCAAAGTTTTTGCTCTGTTCAAGTTGAGTTTTACCTGCACGCAAAAACTAGCAGCAGTAGCAGCAGCAGCAGCAGCAGCAGCAGCCAAAAAAAACAGTTAAACATCTTCAACATTGCACGTGTTCGACTCAATGTTACCTCGTACTTTTATGCAACGACATTTAATTTTTTTATGCAGAAAAAAGAAAATTGATTTTTTTTTTTTGGTGCAACTTTGAAAAGTGCAATCATTGCCTCACGCTTTGAACAAACGTCATCGAAACTTAGTTTGCACATTTTGGAAAATGTGAAGAGCAAAGTGTAACAGCAGCTGATATGAATCAGCGTAAGATGAAGTATCAAATGAAAGCAAACCAAAAATTGACAGAAAACTTTGTTTTTTATTCGATGTGTACGTTGCGAATCTTTGACGTGGAACAAATGTCGAAAGTTTTGCCAACAGTTAAAGGCTCAATGACTAAAAGACAAAGTTATCTTCAATGTAATAAATAACTATGCACAGAGTATGCGTATAAGCATATGTTAAATGCCATCTCAGCAAGAATTTCTGTTAACTTTATTCAAATATTTATTACTATATATATATATATATTTATTTTTTTTTTTGTTTAACATCAAAATAGTTGGCAAAGTTTTTGCACATAAAAGCCTTGCTGAGATGGCATTTAACATATGCTTATACGCATACTCTGTGCATAGTTATTTATTACATTGAAGATAACTTTGTCTTTTAGTCATTGAGCCTTTAACTGTTGGCAAAACTTTCGACATTTGTTCCACGTCAAAGATTCGCAACGTACACATCGAATAAAAAACAAAGTTTTCTGTCAATTTTTGGTTTGCTTTCATTTGATACTTCATCTTACGCTGATTCATATCAGCTGCTGTTACACTTTGCTCTTCACATTTTCCAAAATGTGCAAACTAAATTTCGATGACGTTTGTTCAAAGCGTGAGGCAATGATTGCACTTTTCAAAGTTGAATCAAAAAAAAAAAATCAATTTTCTTTTTCTGCATAAAAAAATTAAATTTGTTGCATAAAAGTACGAGGTAACTTTGAGTCGAACACGTGCAATGTTGAAGATGTTTAACTGTTTTTTTTGTTGCTGTCTGCTGCTGCTAGTTTTTGCGTGCAGGTAAAACTCAACTTGAACAGAGCAAAAACTTTGCATTTGCTCTAAGCATAAACCATGGATGACTGGCTATACTTACTATACTTATCTTCTCTCTACACACACACACTCTCTCTCCCTCCCTCTCTCTCCCTCTCTCTCGCTATGACTCTTTGAGCGTATGTATCTCGCGCTTGAAGTACTTGATATGATGGCCGCTGGGTAACATGGTCACGGCACAAAAAAGCAGCAGCAGCAGCAAAAAAAAAAAAACTGAAGGGAATAAAAAAAAAGTTGCCATTTGTACAGCTGAAGCGTACAAGGCTAACTGTACAAATTGTGCGAGCGATGAAAAATAATTGCAGCTCAGCTGAACAGCAGCATCATACTAGTAGTAAGAGTAACAGTAATAGCAGCAGCAGCAGCAGCAGTTAAGTATTTGTACTAGTAATAGTAGTAATAGTTAAGGCGCCTTCAGTTGCTTTTGCTGCAGCTGTAGCATGCCATGGCAATTTAATTTATTAAATGTAACAACTTGTAACTAATGAAAATGCACTTAATTTGCGCCTTTTGCAGCTTCTGCTCAAACTACTCAAATGACTTGGAACAAATTGTTGTCTGCTATCTCTCTCACTCTCTCTGTGTCTCTTTCACTTAGCACTTTAGCCTTTCTTCTTACTTTCCTTCGCACAACTTCTGCTGCTTCCTTTGCTTCTTGTTAGTCGAAAATTGTGTTGCATTCTTTAAGGCGCGCGCAAGAGTCTTGCGAATAAACATATTGTTATCCAACTGCCGATAGCATCGTATATTGAGCTATATGCATGGCACATTGTTGTTAGCGTTTCCGTTGCACGGAAAAGCGACTTTTCCACTTGAATGCCACGCGAGCAGAGAAAAAAACAAAAGCTGAATAACTGTTGAAACTTTTGTAAAATGTTCGCTTTCACTTTATTTTATTTTGGGGGACTTCTCTCCCTTTCGCTGCTCAATTTGCCAGAAAAGCAAGTGAAAACAGAAAACAGCAAGCAGAAAGAGAAAGAAAAGACAGTGCGAAAGAGAGAACAATAAAAAGACATTTCAGACATTGCAATGGTTGAAAACTTGTCTCCGCAACTGTCGCAACAGCAATTGTGGCACGTTGCAGGTGAACCACAGCGCACAATTTTTAAGTGTTGCAATTAGCAACAATAGACGCTACTTTTTCTTGCAAAAACTGTTGCATTTACACAACGCAACGTTTTACGCTTAGCAACAACAACAGCAGCAGCAGCAAGCGCAACAATAAGTATAAAAAAAAAAGTATATTTTTTTTTTCTGCTGCCAGATAATGCTGCACTCATCCAAGTGTTAAAAAAGTCTTTTAACTAGCTTTTACAGTTAGCTGTAGAACTTTTTAAATGCTGCCAAATGGACTTGGCCAAAAGTTAAATAGTTTCGTATTATTGCAAAAATATTTTCATGGCGTGCTCGCTTACTGTTAAATAGCAATAAAAATTATTTTTCAACTTGAAAATATTCACTAAAAAAAAAAAAAATTGTTGAAAATATATTTGAAAGTTTTTAATTAAAAAAAAAAAATAAAGAAAAAATGCTAAGTAAATATTTTCATGTGCTGTGAGCAAGAAGAAAGCAAATAAACAAAAGCAAATAGGATTAGCAATAAAAATTTTGTTCACACACAATTTTGCCTGAAAATTGAAAATGTTTCACTGCTTCTATCTGCCTTTGCCTTCGCCTTTGTCTATATTTTAAACGTGTGCAAGGCAGCCAAAAAAGCAAACGACGAAATGTAAAAGCAGCAAAAAGAAAAGAAAAAAAAAAAACATTTAAGAGCTGCGGGGCATTTTATCGAGAAACGTTTGCAATTTCAATTTAAAATCGACAAGTGCTTCAAATGTCTTAAGAGCTTAAGAAATTTTCTATGTTTTCTATTTGCACTACGTCTTTAAACATTTAGCCAAGTCAATAAAAAAAACAAGAACAAGAGAAAATAATAATAAAAAAAAAAAAAAAATAAATAAATATTTTCTAATTCAAAATTTATCAAACAATCTGCTAAATTTGTGCAATGGAACAGACAGAATGTAACGTTGAAATAAATTGAAATTATTGTCTATTCAATTGAGAAACTATTTTTCAGCTATAACGAAATCAATTCTGCCACAAGCAGAAATCATCATCAACAACAACAACAATGAGAAAACAAAAATAATAATAAATATAACAGTAAATACAATGTTTTAAAAGCTTGTGGCTATTGCCACAAAAAAAAAATAACAAAGAAAACAAAGTTCTCTTTGCCAAGTCGAAGATTTTATACACTTGAATTTTAGGCAATTTTTAATGAATTATTGCTCTGGGACTTATATGATATAATACTGCGATCTGTAGGTGAATAAAAATTTATATAATTTGCAATAAATTTGAAGCGAATATAAAAAAAAAAAAATAAAAACAATTAGATCTGCAAAATAATAAAAATAAAAATATGAATATAAAATTTATATTTGAAATAATTGCAGACAAATCTGTAAATCTGTAAAATAATAATTAGGCTGCGAAAATAAAATTTAACAGAGAAAAAAAATAAAATCGAAATACTGGAAACATTACTGCTGCTACTTTTTGAACGTCTGAGTAAATTCTCAAAAATAAGAAAAAAAAAATAAAAAAAATAATAATAATAATAAACAATTTGTTTTCAGTCATTACGCAAAATAGAAAAAATTGCGAAACAAGAAGATATTGTGAGTATTATTTCGGAACGTTATACTGGCTACACAGTATACGTTATCCAGGCGTTTAACGATGGCACTCCCGATAATCCCAACAAACCTGCACTCGTTGCCGGTGGTATAAGCATATTCAGAAACAGCTTATAGTAAAAAAAAACGGCAGAATCATTTTAATGGAACAGGAACCTAAGCCATTCATGGAATACTTTGACTATGATAATTTGATATTAACCACAAAAAAATATGGGATTTCATTAGTTTCACTAATATGTGAGAAATACAGTTAAGCGGTCAACTGTTCGTCTATTCGTCTAAAACAAGGAAAATTCAAGGAATATTTTTTGCCATGATTTTCAGCATATAGAATGATGTATGAAAAATAATATATTTTAGTAAATTAAATATATAAAAAAATATATATATTAAATAAAATAAAAAAATAGTATATAAAGTTTAAAAAAAATATAAAAAAAATATCTATAAAAATTAAATAAAATTTTTTCTAAATTTACAAAAATTCTACAAATAGAAACTGCTGGCCAAAATAAATATAGCCTCGGCAAAAACCGTAAATCTGTTTAGAATTTTCTATAATTTTGTAAATTAAATATATAATAAAATAAAAAAAAGTTAAATAAAAATAAATATATTAAATAAAATAAAAAATAATATATATATAAATATAAAAAAAATATATAAAAAATATCTATAAAAATTAAATAAAATTTTTTCTAAATTTGCAAAAATTCTACAAATAGAAACTGCTGGCCAAAATAAATGTAGCCTTGGCAAAAAGCTGTGAATCTGTTTAGAATTTTCTATAATTTTGTAAATTAAATATACAATAAAATAAAAAAAAAGTTAAATAAAAATAAAAATATTAAATAAATTAAAAAAATAATATATAAAGATAAAAAAAATATAAAAAAAATATCTATAAAAATTAAATAAAATTTTTTCTAAATTTGCAAAAATTCTACAAAGTAGATAACTGCTGGCCAAAATAAATGTAGCCTTGGCAAAAAGCTGTAAATCTGTTTAGAATTTTCTATAATTTTGTAAATTAAATATAAAATAAAATAAAAAAAAAGTTAAATAAAAATAAATATATTAAATAAATTAAAAAAAATAATATATAAATTTAAAAAATATATAAAAAATATCTATAAAAATTAAATAAAATTTTTTCTAATTTTACAAAAATTCTACAAATAGAAACTGCTAGCCAAAATAAATGTAGCCTTGGCAAAAAGCTGTAAATCTGTTTAGCATTTTCTATAATTTCTATAAAATAAATGCATCAAAATTGTTTTATTTTTTTTATCTATATTTTATTTTATTTTTTTTTTGTAGTGACAATTGTGAAAATGTGCAACATGCTAATTCCATTAGCGTTGCATTTATTTTAAAATATTTTGTAACATTTTGCATAGCGCAACTTATTAATAATGCATGACAAAACTGATTTTGTAGGCAAACTGCAAACTGTAAAATGTCAGCAATAATACAACATCAACTACAACTGCAACTGCAACTGCAAAATTCAACTATAAATGCAAAGTTTTTTTTTTCATTTTATTTTTTTACATTTTATTTTGGGGATTTTTGCAATTTCATATTTAAAATATTATATTATTTTTTTTTTATTTTTCTTGCTTTCAATTTGCACAGAATTTCATTAAATGTGATGCGCAAAAGTGAAAAATATGGAAAAGTGCACAGCAACAATTACAACAACAACAACAACAGCAGCAGCAGAAATGAGGATAAGTATAACAACAAAGCAGAGATAAAAATGGGGGAGGGGAAAGTGAAAACTGCTTTCAAAATGTGCGCAAATATTTGTTTTTCAAATGAAATGAATAAATGCAGCGACAGTTGCCACAGCAACAACCAAACGACAGAGAGAGAGAAAACAACAACAACATCAGCAGCAACGTAACGCAACGTTGACAGGCAGCTAAAGTTTCTGCCTTTGGTTGCTGTCATTTTAATGAAGTTGTTGTTGTCAGCTGCCTGTTGCCAGTTTTGCTGACAACCAAAGGCAAAGTTCAATGCGTTACACTGGGAGCCAGTGGGAGCCAATGAAAGAGTGTGAGAGCGTTACGCCATGCCACAAAATACAACAGGGGAAAAAAAGAAATATATAATGAGAAAGAAAATGAATGCCTTCACATGCAGCTGTTAATTAAATTTTATGTTGCAACGCAACAAAAAGTTGCAACTCGAGTGCTGCTGCTCTAAGGCAGTTACGGCTAATGATGATGTTGATGCTGATGTTGATGTTAATGCTGTTGTTGTTGTTGCTGTTATGGCTGTTACTACTACTGCTGCTGCTGCTGTTACTGATAATGCAGTCTGCTTACTAATTTATACATGACACGGGGCAACAACAGCAAAATGCTCCATTGTGTTGCTGCATTGCATAGTCGACCAACAGCGTGTGCTGTCAGGCCATTTATCTATGTAACCATGCATGCGTATGTATCTGTATCTGTATGTGTATCTGTATGTGTGTATCTGTACATACATATATGTATCCGATGTTGCACAAGGAGTGGCGTAACAGCAACAGCAACAGGATGCGTGGGCGACAGCAGCTGGCAATCAATAAATCCCAGGACCTAGCTCCTGTTGATATTTGTACAAGGCAATGCATAAATGCATACATATATGCACACATGCACAGACACACACACACACATGCACTATACAGACAGACATATATTTCGTGTGGGTTGATTGCTGACGTTCATGCAAAAACGAAGCTGCAAATTTCCAACAGCAGCAGCAACAGCAGCAACAATCGTAGCAACTGGTTGTTGCCATGGCTCCCAGTGAGTTGAGTGCTGGTCGTCAAGAGTCTTTTGTTGGCCCTTTCGGTGCTGGCACGAGGCAGTACACACAGTACACAGTACACAGTATACTGGCCATCAGTAACAACAACTGAAGCTCGAGTTTCAAACTACAGTTGTTTTTCATGGTCTTTGCTAAATGCAAAAACGTACAGTTGTGCCCAAGAGCTGCAGGTGTTGCAGCTATACATGCATAATAAATGCGCAATAAACTTTAGACAGCAAATACATAGACATAGACATACGATACATTGACAGATACATATATATTGACAGATACATTGACAGCAACATAGACAAATACAAATTCATAGATAGCTGCTGCTGCCTTGCATTGCATTGCCAAAATCAAAATTAAAATCATAAAATGCATAAAATCTCAAATTTACAAAAGGTAACAAAAAATAAATTAAATTCTCTCTTTGTTTAATGTTACACATGAATTTTCAACAAGATTTTCCAATTTTCCATTTATTCATTTAAATAATATTTCAAATATTTCAAAAAGTCATCAAAGGAAACCTTAAATTCAACTTTGTTGTACGGCAAACAATAAGAAAAACAAATATTAAATAGAAAATGTAAAATGTAAAAGAGAATGAGTGAAAATTTCACGCAGAGTTTTCAAATTGAAATTTTCTTTATTTTTTTTTTTGCCTTTGACAAATTCAAATTCCAAGAACAAAGATATATATATATATTTTTTTTTTATATTTTTATAGGACTTCCAAAATACGGAAAAATAAAAATAAACAAAGAATACCAATATGCTAAATATATAAGTGTATGTGTGTGTGTGTGTGTGTATTTATGTCAAAGGAATTCTTCAAATTTCATTGTTAAATAGAATGCGGAAACTTCTTCCTATAAAAAATTTTCAACCTAACCTAAAATTCAAAAACAAAATCTAACCCTCAAAATTACAAGCAAATTTTTACCGTAGAATTTGTTCTCTGATGTTTTAATAAATTAAAATACATTTTAAAATAGTAAGTTTTACTATTTATTACAATAAAAATATTTCAATTTTTCAACCTAACCTAAAAATCAAAAATTGAATTTCAAAATTGTAGCTATATTTGCCGTATGAAAAATACTTTAATAAATGAAATTTCATTATAAAGTAGAAACATCTAAAATATTGAATTAAAAATCTGCAACTCTTCAACATAACCTAAAAATGAAAAAATCTAACCTCAAAATTGCAAGCAATATTTACCGTAGAATTTTTTCTCTGATGTTTTAATAAATTAAAATACATTTTAAAATAGAAAGTTTTATTATTTATTAAAATAAATTATTATTAAAATAAAAATATTTAAATTTTTAACATAACCTAAAAATCAATAATTGAATTTCAAAATTGTAGCTATATTTGCCGTAGGAAAAATTGATTGATACTTTAATAAATTGAATGTAAAGAAAGTTCTGCAATATTTAAGTAAAAATCAGCAGCTCTTCAACATAACCTAAAAATGAAAAAAACTAACCTTAAAATTATTGCAATATTTGCAGTAGAAACACTTCTTTAACGCTTTTAATAAATTAAAGTTCATTATGAAATAGAAACTTCTGCAATATTTAAGTAAAAATTAGCAGCTCTTCAACATAACCTAAAAATGAAAAAAATCTAACCTCAAAAATTATTGAAATATTTTCCGTAGAAACACTTCTTTAACGCTTTTAATAAATTAAAGTTCATTATGAAATAGAAACTTCTGCAATATTAAAGTAAAAATCAGCAGCTCTTCAACATAACCTGAAAATAAAAAATTCTAACCTCAAAATTGCAAACAATATTTTGCCGTAGACAAACTTATTTGCGGCTTTTATAAATTAATAAAGAATTTTATAGCTCTACACTATTAAGCAAAAGCATGGCCAATGCTGTCAAAATGCATTGTTTTTGACACAACTGTACACACAAAATGGCGGCTTGCTTAGCACACTGCACTAGTTTTCAGTGGCAGTGTGCTGTGTGCTGTGTGCTGTGGTGCACGTTAATTTGATTTAGCAACTGTGCAACTTGTTTAACTTGTCGCACTTTTGTCGGTTTCCGGTCAAATATAGCCATGAGGCGGCTATTTCCTGGCAACACACAACATATGTCTGCCTGTGTGTGTGTGTGTGTGTGGCAGTGTGTGTGTGTTGCAATTGGCTTATGCAAGTTTTGCATAAACTAGTTAAAAACATATTTGCACAGGTAAATCTTGTTATCAGGGGGGGTAAATGGCAGTGGCAGTGGCAGTGTGAGAAAGAGAGATAGATAGATAGACTAATGGTGTTGCACATGTGGGATTTGTATTCGGTTTTGACTCTGTCAAAGTTTTAATTAAACTTGTAAATGTTGTTTTTGCCACAGAAGCAAAAAACAATAACAGGTAACATGCAACACAAAACCGTGCAACACAACACTCTTTCACTTTAGCCCCAAGTGTATATTCTGCACTTTGCACGTGTTGTTGTTGTTGTTGTTGTTCTTGTGGCATGTAGTATATAAAGTGAAAAGTAACTTACCAACATTGCCCTCCGCTTGAACAGTATCTCCATGTGTGGCCAGCAACAGCAGCAGCAGTAGCGCTGCTAAAGAACTGAACCGCAACTGTTTGGCAGCTTGCCTCAACGTATCCAGATTGTAGCATAGGCGGTCGCACTCAGGCGCCGCTTCAATTTTGCGACTGTTCAATAAAAGGTTGCAACAGCGACGCTGCGTCGACGACGACGTTGTCTTAACACGTTGTTGCCAATATGATTGTTGCAATGGTTGTTGTTGTTGTACCAGTTGCAATTGTTGTTGCAATCGCTGCTTAGACCATTCTCCTTGTTGTTGTTGTTGTTCCTGTTGCTGTTGTTGCCGTCGGTTTGCCTGATGTTGTTGCTGCTGCTGCTGCTGTTGCTGTTGCTGTTGCACTTTAGTTGCTGTGTATTGCCGCCGCTGTTGTTGCTGTTGTTGTTGTACATTGCTTGCCATGATAATCGGCCCACCTAAAAGTGCAAGAATATAAAAATACAGAAAAAGAAAAAAAAATACAATTTTATGACAAAAAACTTTATTGAAAAATATTATCGAACATGCGGCACAGTGGTACAAAAGTCTATAAATAATTTCATTAGCTTTTCAATTTTCAAATTTCTTTGAAGTGAAAATACGCATTCATTTCTCTTATCAAGCGAAAATTTATGACATCATTTGTACAACAGAATGTTGCCAGCTGTTGCAAGAATGGAAAACAATTTTTTTCTTTTCTTTGAACAATAGAAAACTTTTATAATTTTCATAATTTATCATTTTGAAGACTGTGAACAATAGAAAAGAAGAAAAGAAAAATCAATTTTAATGTTTGAGATATGAAGCTTTGAGGTTTTTTTTGCTGTTACTTTGCAATTTTCGTATCAGTGTGCAGTATGTTTGCCTTTTGTGTATGAAATTGCAGTTACACTTATTGCGATGCCAGCAACTTTTGGCTTTCCGGCATTGTCACAGACACAGAGAGAGAGAGAGAAAGACACATAATATTTCTTACAATATGCACACAATATACACAACAAACAACGCTCATATCCTCTGGAAGCAACACAAGCTGACGTGCAAGTAGCAGTACTAGGTGTTAGAGGAAAAGCAGTAGAAGTATTGTAAGTGACAGCAATCGTGGTAGGAGACTATGTTTTCCGTATTGTTACGCTGCAGTTTCCTGACATTCAGTTATGCTTCTTTTGTGCCTGGTGTTTGTCGCCTGACTCCTGACTTCTGACGCCTTGTGGGTAGGTGTGCTGCCAGCCAAAACTCCTTACAAAAATAATTCTTGCTGTTTATATGGTAATAAATGTCAGGCTTCATTTCGCCAGCAGCGTCACAACACAGTGGCAAAAGGAAATTGATTTTCCTTAACGCTTCAATGGCTTTTGCTGCGGCAGGTGGTACAATTTCAACTCTCTCACTCATACACATTCCCCCTCTCTCTCTCTCTCACTCTCTTTCTCTATTTTGTGCACTGTATATCAATTTGGACTCTGGGGTCCATTTTTTTTTTTTTTTCGTATGCTTAGCCATGTCTGAAATATTTGCGACTCAGGTCTCGAACTACGCATTGTATTTCTTATTAGCGTTAAGCACAGAACTGTGCAATATCCTGGCGCCACTGTCGCATCAACTGTCGCCCAGTTACACACAAATCTGTTACAGCTTTAAGCCGACTGTCCAAATTGTTGAGCAAGGTGTGATAAGGGAAACAGTGAAACAAAACACTCTGCCTTCCAAACAAACAAAAAAAAGGTAATAAAATAAAAATAAAAAAAACAAAAGCAATAAAATGTAATTAGCTGTCAACAGAGAAAAGAAAGTCTAAATAAAAGATGAACAAAAAAAAAAAAAAAATAGAAAAAAAAAAACTATTAAATAAATAAAGCTAGATTTTATTGACATTTGTTTATAAAATGGTAGAGGATGCCCAATGTGTGTTTGCTCGGTACCCAAAGAAAAATGGAAGTTTCGTAATTTCCAAAGATTTTATTGAGCCAAAATTCAGATTTTTAGCTTTCAAATTATGCTTTTAGTTAACTTTGTTTTATAGGATTATATTCGATTTCTGAAAGCAAAGGAGAAGGCATGGAAAAAATTCAAACATTTGGAGTGCCTAGTACTTTAAGTTTCGAAAATCAAGGATTTCAAACATGACTACAGACGGATACCATACCAATCACATAAGTCCTATCCCCTTACCGGGTCACAGCAGAGGCAAGCGTGGAAAAAATCCTAAAAAAATTCAAACATTTGGAGTTCCTAGCACTTATAGTTTCCAAAATCCAGGATTTCAAACATGAGCACAGATGGATATCAGTATAAGTCCTATCCCCTTACCGGGTCACTTATAGTTTCGACAACCCAGGATTTCAAAAATGAGTACACGCGGATATTATTATAAGTCCTATCCCCTTACCGGGTCACAGCAGAATCCAGGATTTCAAACATGAGTACAGACGGATATCAGTATAAGTCCTATCCCCTTACCGGGTCACAGCAGGTCACAGCAGAGGCAGGCGTGGAAAAAATCCAAAAAAAAATTCAAACATTCGGAAACCCTAGTACTTAAAATTTCCAAAATCCAGGATTTCAAACATGAGTACAGACGGATATCAGTATAAGTCCTATCCCCTTACCGGGTCACAGCAGGTCACAGCAGAGGCAGGCGTGGAAAAAATCCAAAAAAAAATTCAAACATTTGGAGTCCCTAGCACTTAAATTTTACAAAATCCAGGATTTCAAACATGAGTACAGACGGATATCAGTCTAATCACATAAGTCCAATCCCCTTACCGGGTCACAGCAGGTCACAGCAGGTCACAGCAGAGGCAGCCGTGGAAAAAATCAAAAAATAAAAAATTCAAACATTTGGAAACCGTAGCACTTAAAGTTCCAAAATCCAGGACTTCAAACATGAGTATAGACGGACATTCGTCCAATCACATAAGTCCAATCCCCTTACAGGGTTACCTCTCAATATAAGCACTGCATATGATAAAGACCTGGTTATCCTAATGTCACAAAGTCAATATACCCGCAATACACCATCAGTATCGGGGTATAAATACAAATATAAACATGATTTCAACAGATTTCCATTATTATTATTTTTTTTAATATTATTAATGCATAAATCATAAATAGTTTCAAGTTAATCTTAATTAAAATCACGCTACATTATTAAATTGCAAAATGTTGCAAAACGTAACATGAATTAAAATCATGAAAGTGATTAAAAACAGATTTCAGTATAAAATCCAATTATAAACATAATATAAATCTACTATAAGCTATATATATAGGCGATAAAGTATAGTAAATAAATCTATAGTAATATCTGTATATCTATCTATCTATTTGTGGAGCAATCTCTGTGCGTTGAACTGTGAAACTATGTGACGATGATTTCAAATGAAATGAAATGAAATTGTAATTACAAATTCTGTTTGTTATTTGCCAATGGCAAATGGCAAATGGCAAAAATAATAAGGATAAACTTTATACCATTGCATAATGTCAGAAGGTTTAAGTTTTTGTTGTTGCTTTTGATATTTCTCTTACAGTTTCAGCCTAGTTTAACTACTTCCTCTTCTTCTTCTACTACTATATTTAATATTATACAAGTCAAAGTATTTTTTTCTGCAAGGCATCATATAATGTGTATTCAATCATTTCGCATAAGCTGCATGATTAATGCGCCTTTTGGATTTTCTTCTTCCATCACTTTTCTCATCTATATTTTTTTTGCCTCCTGCTTTTGTCTAATGGACTTGACTTGCCTTGACATACATAGTTATTTCTCCCCTTGGGGATTCGATGACTATGTTTTCATCTTGAGTTTGTGGCTTCATTTTTCATAACAACTAACTGAAACTAAAACTGAAACTAAACGATGCCTCAATAACTTGTGTAGCCTTTCATAGTCTTTTTGCTTACTGTTTTTTTTTTTTTATATAGTTGACCTCAATGCCTGGAGAGGCACTGCTTCGCATTCAGGCAATACAATAATATTGCAACATATGCGGCAGAATAATTAATCATCAGTTGTGTACGTGCCGCAGTCAAAAACCAAAATACAATTTATATGCCACTGGCAAAAGTTAAGACAGAGTTAACCGCTACAGCTAGGCCATAGAACAACAGTGCAAAAAGAAAATGTTGGTAAAGCTCTTTATAATATTACCCTTAAGTAATATGAATTTATTGCCTGTAAACGGAATATTTGATTAGCTGTCTGCCCGCTCGAATTCAATTAAATCATTAGATGTCCTCTCTCTCTTTTTCTCTCTCTCTTTCTTTTCTATGCCTTATCATTAGCTATGCCATAAGATTTTCTCTGCTTTTGCTCTCTCTCTTTCTCTCTCTCTTGACGTTTTTGCCATTGACTTTTGCGCTTCCGTTTTTACAATTTATGTAACTTAATTAGAAACTCGACCTGGCGACAAACTTTAATAATTGCACTTATTTTTCTATACGTCTCCTTCTCCCTTTAACTTTTGCTTTCTCCCTCCCACACGCCATACACTTTAATTAAAAATGTCCGGCAATTAAAAACGCATCAGTGAATGCACAACAAAAAAAAAAATAATATAAAAAAAAAATAAAAAATAAAAATGAGAAAAAGAGACGACAAAGTATTGCAGCGCGCATAATGAAAACAAATAAATGCAACCCTGGTTTGTGGTAGCGACAGTGCAAAACCTTTAAATCACTTTGACAATGACAAGTGGAGAAATGCAGAAAAAATGCAACATTCCAAAAAAAAAAAAAAAATATATATATATAGGTGAATTTTAAAGGGCTTTAAATATTGTTTTGGGGCTTTTGCTGGTTTACAAAATTTGTAAATAAAATTTTTAGAAATTTTAGAAATATAAAAAAATTCAACGAATTACTAAATCAAAAGCTTTCAACTACTTTCAAAGCACAATTTGGGTTTTAATGAGCTTTGCAGTTAATTTTCCAATATAATTTAAAATATTTAATCTGCAGTTCTAGCTTCAAGGAGCTTTAAAAGCTAACTGAATTTTCAATTATAATTCAAAAAATGTGAAACAGTTATTTGATGAAAGCTTTAATGTGCTTTCAAAATTTGCATTTTAAAATTAAATCAAAATTATTTTGCAATATTACAAAATATTTTCATATTCATCAGACAAAGCTTTAATTTGCTTTCAATGTTATAATCGAGCTTTAATGTTCATTAAAGTTTTATTTAATTTTAAAATATAATTTAAAATATTCAATCTGAAGTTCGAGCTTCAAGGAGCTTTAAAAGCTGACAGAATTTTCAATTATAATTCAAAATATGTGAAACAGTTATTTGCTAAAAGTTTTTAGGTGCTTTCAAAATTAAAAACGAGCTTTAATATGCTTTCAAAATTAACTTTGAACTTCAAAATTTGCATTTAAAAATGAAATCAAAATTATTTTGCAATATTACAAAATATTTTCATATTCATCAATCAAAGCTTTAATTTACTTTCAAATGTTATAATCGAGCTTTAATGTGCATTAAAAGTTGCAGTTCATTTTCCAGATGGAATTCAAATTATTTTAATGAATTTTAAAATATTGCTGCATGCATCAGTGAAAGCTTTAATTTGCTTAGAAAAAGCATAATTAATTTTATAATAAATATAGTAAAAGTTCAGTGTCAGTGTGTAAATGAAATGTAAATAAATCAGAGCGCTAACCTAATGTAATGCAAGCGCCACTGCCACTACCACTGCCACACTACACATAATGCAACATTCAATTAAAAGCACAGTATGCAATTTGCAAATTGTTTTGCAACAAGTGTAGCAAAGGATGTTGCACACAGCGGGCGACTGCTATTCAGCGAGTGTAAGCAAGAGAGAGACAGAATGAGAGAGAGAGTGAGACAGCGGCTAATAGGACGTAGCAATTTTTAATTAAGTTAACTGCAAAGCACAGCTTTTAGCCAACTGCCGCTGTTGCGCCGGTTGCTGCGGCTACGGCTACTACAGCTGCTGCTGCCACTGTTGCTGCTGGTAGGCACCGTGTGACACAATGGCATTTACGCTGTGCTCTGCCACGCCCCACATTGTCTGCCCCTCAAAAAAAAAGCCATGCCTAACTGTTGTGTGTCGACCACAAGTGCACTTGGCATTTTTTTTCACTATGAATCTTGCAACACACTGCATGCCACAGAAGCCACAGCATCCGTTGCCGAAAAATGCGCGCTCGCGCTACCATTTGTTGTTGTTTTTCTGTGGCACAGTTTTTTTTTTTCGGGGAGCAGCAGAACAAACACATGCAACAACAGTAATTTTTGCAGCGAAAAATCAGCCAACAGTCGTTGCATGTTGCACGCCTTGTTGCAAGCATTGCTGCAATTAAAATGCAAGGAAATTACTTTAAAATACATTTGTTGCGCTTGTCAACTGTGATGCTGCTGCTGCTGCTGTTGCAACTGTTGTTGTTGCTGCTGCTGTTGCAGATGCATTGCATTGTAACAAATGCTACGCTTGGCATTTTGTACATTGTTTGTACTCTGTCACGCGCTCTCCCTCTCTCTCTCACACTATCTCTTCACTCTTCTCTATTGCTGCTATTTCCGTCCAACAGTTACAGCAGTTCCCTTACTGCTGCTGCTGCTGCTGCTTTCTTTTATCCTTTCACATTTCATTTTGCCAATCCCATTGGCTTTCTAGTCACATCCGTTTGGCTTTTGTTCGCGCATATTGCGCCCCGAAGCGTTGCGTTTTAAATTTTGCACTTGGTAAAAGTTTAACTGCAGTCTGCCAACACCATCACATGCCACATGCCACATGCTATATGCTATATATGCCTCCCATATACTGCCACGCCCAATACACTTTGTCAACAGCAGAACATTTTCACATACACTTTGACTTAGCGCAGCATATGCTGCTGCTGCTGCCGTCGCTGGCAAATCCTCAGCGAGCAGACGTAGATTTTCATTGAATTGAAATTTCTCAATCATCAATTTCAATCAAATTCAATGCAAGCGCCGCAGAACATTTTATTGGCTTTGGCAAAATACAAAATTTCGACGGCTTTGTGCCAAATGCAGCTGCAAAACTTTTAATTCAATTAGCCAACTTCATGTTGAGCTGCAGTAAAGCTGCTGTAGCTACTGCTGCATTAATCCCGACGGCAGCATGACCAAGAAATACAACATTCGAGTTTTGAGTAAAAGAGAAAATCTCTGATAAAGTGCAAACTATGTCAAACATGCGAAAAAATCTTTTGAAAACAAAGATTTTGTTAAACATTGCGCAACACTGCAATTTTAAAGCTTGATCAACATTGTTGCAGCTGTTACAAAATTGAACAACACTGCCAGCATAAAATGTAATTAACATTTCAGTGTTGTTAAACAATACTAAAAATTTTTTACATTCTGCTCATAAGTAATACTTCTCAGCCCAAAAAAATTACACAACACTATCCAAAACTTTAATCGCAGCCAACTTTAAGGCATTACATTGCATAGCTCTACAATAAAAGTTCTTTTCGAACCGAACGTTTCCAACGAGCAGACGCATCCAAGGCAAGTTTTTATAAAACAAAAAAAAAAAAAAAATTATAAAATAATTTTAACTTTCTGTATAACAGATTTTGCAGCAGTTCATCCAACTTTTTTTTGGCTTCTTGTAATTTATTTCAATAAAAAAAAAATGGGTAAAAAAAAGATAAAACGCGGTGCCGCTGCTGCCAAGGCCGCTCGAGTTGTTGCAGCTGCCGCTGCTGCTGCCAGCAGCATTAAAGAATCAACCATGTTTGATAATAAGAATAACAACAATGAAAATAAAAAGAACAATATGGTTGATGATAAATCAAAGATCGATGATCAGAAAATGAATATAAATAAAAATAATAATTTATTTGTGAAGCCATCATGTCATCGTGTTTGCCGTCGTGGTGGATCATCAGCAACGGAAAGTTCTGAAACTGAAGCTGAACCTGAACCTGATGATGATGATGATTATCGCATTGAGGATGCTAACGATGCTGATAATGATGACGATGATGATGATGCCGATGCAATTACATTGGTTGAACAAGCTGCAGCAGCATCACTTCCAAAACGTATCGGTTATACAAGCATGCCAAAATATTCACGTGGCGAAAAGAAAGCTCGCCGTATACTCATGAAACTCGATTTGGAGCGTGTACCAAATGTTTCGCGTGTTACCATGCGTAAAACTAAAAACGTTTTGCTATGCATTGAAAATGCTGAGGTCTTTAAGTGTCCCAATACTAAGACTATTATTTGTTTTGGTGAAGTACGTGTCGAGGATACTTCAAATGCCGCTGCAGCACAGGCAGCTGAACGTTATTTGAACGATGTTCATGTTCGTTCAACACCAAATGGTGATGATGGCTTTGGCGGTGGTGGCAAGTCTAAGGATGTATTAACCGATGATGATGATATTGATGAATCAACATTGAATGAACAAAAATTGGATGAAAAGGATATTGAATTGGTGCAAATTCATTCTGGTTGTAATCGTCTTCGTGCCATCAAAAGTTTGATCAAGCATAAGAATGATGTTGTCAATGCTATCATGGAGCTTACCGTCGGTTAAGCAAGCAAACAAACAAACAAAAAAAAAAATAACAATAAATTAAAAACAATAACAATCCCGTAAGAACTGATTTTGCAAAAAAAAATACAATTGTTTCTACAAGAAATAAAAAAAAGAAAATATTAAACCAGAAGAAAAAAAAAAAAAAAATTTATATAATCGAAAGATTTATTTTTAAATCAATCGTTTATACAAAATTATAACATCTGCAACTTTGTTTCTTGCGAAGTATAACAAAAAATATTTACAATTTTTTTTATAGCTGCTTTCATAAAATGTAATAAATAAATTTCAAAAATGAGAAAAGAAAAAAAATCAATTTTGAATTTATTTTTTTTATAATTATACAGCAGGAATATATTTTTGACAAGCGCATGAATCGTGGCAGCTTGTCGATAAGTAGCGACAGCAAAATAAAAAAATATTAATGTTTATTCGAAATGCCAAATGGCATAATTATTTCTTGCTTGTCCTAGGCAGCCTACAAATAATACAGTCGATTCTCGATTATTCGTAATGGCAAGGGGGATCATATTTTTTACGAATTATGAAATATTTCGAATTATTTTCAAATTATTTATTAAATTTCTTTTCAAGGGAACAGAAATGTTTACGAAATATTAAGAATTTCAAATTAACGGGGTACGAATTATCGCGACTCGACTACTGTAGTTGCATTTTGAACATATTTACATATAATTTAGCTACCATAGCTTAGAGATGTTAAATTGAATAAACATAGCGCTGCCGATATTCATCGTTGATTTAAAAAATAAACTTTCATTATTGGCTTTAGATATTGTTTCAAAATATCGATATAAGTTTGATGTTATCCGATTTTTTGATAAAGTAAATATATTTTTTTTTTAAATTTAAATTTCATTAAAGCAAATTTTTTTTTGATAAATATGAAATCCTAAAATTTTGTTATTTTTATTTCAAAGTTTTTTTCTATTTTTCTCTAGAATAAATAATTGGAAATAAAATAATTTTTTTAATGAAAATTTTATTTTCAATATAGCGACTATAGCCTGAAACTCTGCTCAATTTATTACTAAAATTGCTTCACAATATAAATTTTATTTTCAAGCGATAAAAGGAAATTCTGTTTTATGCATTGCAAATATTGTTGCATCACTAAGTATCGATAAATATTTATAAAAATGATCGGAAGCTGTAGAAAATTGTGTCAAAGTTTAAGCAAGGCCTTTTGTGTTTATTTTTCAATTTATTGAAAACTTAAAGCATTGAATTTTAATAGCGACAAATATATATCCGACAAGCTTGATCTGATATAAGAGCTAACTATGCTATAACACTAATTTGTTTTGTTTTTGCTGACAAGCATAAAAAAAACTGAAATTTTTCTTTTTGTTTTATTTGCATTAAGAATTGTAAAATATGAAATTACGTTACGCTGCGTTGCGTTGCGTTCAATTTTCTTAAAATTTTTCTTTCATTTACTTTTGATATTGTCATCTTTGCACTGTTTTTTTTTGTTTATCTTTTGTTAACTTTGCGTCGCTTTTTATACTTTCATTTTGCCGTCGGCTCTCTTTCTCTCTCACTCTCTGTGGCAGTTTCAGCTGTAACTTTAACTATTTTTTTTTTCTTTCCGTTTATCATTTTTTTTCTATAGCATTTTCTTCATAGAGTTTTGCAGTTAAGTTTTTCTCTTTCATTTTGTATGTTGTCATTGTTTGTGGCAGTGTAATCAGCTTTCCACTTGGTTTGATGTATGTCTTGTTTGTTGCCAGGTGCTGCCAGGATGCCAGAATGCTAGGACACCAGAACGTCATTCATTCATTCATTCAAAGAACTTTATTGTATAGTAAGTATTCTTTCAATTAAAATGAGTTTTTGTTGTATAAGCGAAGCTTTCTTTCTCTCTCTCTATTTCATCAAAATTCTGGCATTGCGACATCTCTAGAACTCTATCTCTTGTCTGTTGTCGCTATATCTGTATTTCTATCTGTCGCTGTCTCTGTCTCTGTTGCTGTCGCTGTTGATGTCTCTTTCTCTATTTTCATTTGTGTAGCAGAGACAAAAACGCACAAAAGCCACTTAATAAATGGCGAGCTCTAACTTTCGGCTTAATTTCATTCAATTTGCAGCTGTCGTCGTCAGCCATAAAAAGGACTTTTAGTTTTGCATTGTGGCTGAATTTCGTTTCGTGCTTTTCGCCTGTCGCACGTGCGACAATTTCATGCGCGAAAATTACCAAAAACCAAAAAAAAAAAATAATAAGAGAAAAGTAAAAACAGAAGTAGAAGTAGCAACTTTTTTTTTTTGTATTCTCTGTGGATTTTATTTTACTTGAAATTGGACCGGAAATTGATTAAGTTGGACGCGCAGCAAGTTTTAATCAACGATTGGTAGACGCGTACAAAATATCTAAACAGTTCATGTATCTATACTAGAGTAAAAGAACTCACAACTCAAATGGGATTCACAAGCAGATGTTGCTGCTGCTGCTGCTGCTGTTGGTCTCCTTGCTGCTGCTATTGCTGCTGTTGTTGCTTTTAGTATTAGTGCTTAGTGTTTGTTGTTATTGCCATCACCTGGCCACAAGGCGAACGAACATCTTTTCGGGCTTCAGTAAACAGCTTAAACTGTCTAAAACAATAGGCATTTTGCCACGCCTCTAACATCGCCCATTTGCTATTTCTCTTCCCTTCCCCTTGCCATCATCTACTAACGATTGTAATTTTCAACGCTAACAAAATTTAACAAACAATTTCAAGTTTTTGTTGCTTTTATGGTTAAAATTTTGCTTCATCTTTTGCTTTTTTTTTTTTTTTTTCTTCATCATTTTTGCATATTTTCTTAGCGACTACAGAGACCTCAAAGTTGAGCCTCAACGTATTTATAAAGTTTTTTGTACTTTTTCTTGTTGTTGTTTGTTTTAAGTATCTTTAAGGTAGCGCCAGTAGCTGCTTATTTTTCTTGTTTGTTGTTGTTGTTGTTGTTGTTGTTACTTTTCTTCAACGCTTTCAAGTTGATTTCGTTGCGCATTTCTTGACCAAAATCCGCAAAGGATTTGCCTCATGTCCTGCCGCCAGTACAGCAGTTTGCCAGCTTGTGCTTGCTGCCAGATGTCTGCTTTGTGGCTGTCAGTTTGCTGTGCAGTTGGGCATGAAACCAGTTTGTAAGCCTGGCCAAAATGCGTGGGCATTCATGATTTCCCATTTACCATTTCTTTTTCTGCTTTCTTTCGTTCATACGCCACGTTGGCCCGTTAGAAATCGCCTACAGTCAGTTCATCACTTTAAGGCAAACATTCGTTTACTTTTCGAGCTAATCACGATATGTGTGGCACATGTGGCATACGGCATGTGGCGGGGTTAAAGGTTATCTTGTGTGTGTGTGCTTGTGCGCACTTGAAGTCTGAAGTGTTGGCAGCCGTTTTACCATTTGGTTTGATGCCTTGATGCCTGCCACCTAGCAGCTGTTACCTTGCACTTTAGAGCTCTTTGGGGTTACATTATTGTGAATATCGAGCACTCGACCAAACAAACAAATAGACAGACAGACAGAGAGACAGAAAGACAGAAAGACAGGCCTGATAGGCAAGATAGACTGACTGTACACAAATCTCAAGTAAAATTGGAAGTTGGCACCTGCCAGGTGATTTAGGGCTACGTCCGGCTTGAATTACCCTTGGCTTTTGTGTAACTGACGCACCTTGGCGCATCTTTAGCCCGTTTACAGCATAACAAATTGCTTTTATCTGGCTTTTACTTTACCTTTTACTTTATTTACTTGCTCACAAACACACACACACAGACACACATACACACATACAAACAGGAACAATTCATAATTCTATGCTTAAGCAGCTCAGCGTGAAAAAAAAAGGGATTTTTTTTTTTTTTTTTTTTTTTGCACTGCTTCCCTCAATTCCATCTGCCGTTGGCTGGGTCAAAATGAAAAGCAATTAGATAAGCGTTGCCCACACTGCCAACTCAATATGGCAATTGAATGTGCGTCTCTCTCTCTCTCTTTCTCACTCTACCTCTCTCTCTCTCTCTCTGTGTTCATAACGAGGGCAAACAATTTATTTGCAAACTTAATGAGAAAATGAGAAAAATGGTTTTTCAGCACAAAATCTGTTTTGATTTGTTATGAAATTATGAAAAAGGTTACGATTATTCGCGCTATATAAATTCATTATCTTCAATAATAAATTGAAATTTAATTAAATAATTATGAATCAGCTTTGACTTTTTTATCGCAATTTCAAGCTGGAAAAACTTCATTAAAAAATTTGTGCTTTGACTTTTATCTAAATTTCTCAAGCTGAAAAAAAAAACAATTTGAAAATTTCAAATGAAAAAAAAAAAAATTTGAAATTTTTGCTTTCACTTTTATCTTAATTTCTTGAGCTGGAAAAAAAACTTGAAAATTTCAAAGGCATAAAATTTTAATTTCATATTTTGTTCCTAGATTTTTTTCACAATTTTTCAAGCTAAAAAAATTTTAATTGAAAAAAAAATTCATTTCAAATTTTCTGCTTTGACTTTTATCTTCATTTTATTAGCTGAGAAAAAAATTTTTTTTTTAATTTTCTGCTTTGACTTTTATCTTCAATTTATTAGCTCGAAAAAACTTGAAAATTTCAAAGGCAAAAAATTTTGATTTCAAAGTTTGCACTAAAAAAAACTTGAAAATTTGAAAGGCATAAAATTTTAATTTCATATTTTGTTCCTAGATTTTTTTCACAATTTTTCAAGCTGAAAAAAATTTTATTTCAAATTTTCTGCTTTGACTTTTATCTTCATTTTATTAGCTGGGAAAAAAAATTTTTTTTTTTAATTTTCTGCTTTGACTTTTATCTTCAATTTATTAGCTCGAAAATACTTGAAAATTTCAAAGGCAAAAAATTTTGATTTCAAAGTTTGCACTAAGAAAAACTTGAAAATTTCAAAGGCATAAAATTGTAATTTCATATTTTGTTCCTAGATTTTTTTTCACAATTTTTCAAGCTGAAAAAATTTTATTTCAAATTTTCTGCTTTGACTTTTATCTTCATTTTATTAGCTGGGAAAAATTTTTTTTTTTTAATTTTCTGCTTATACTTTTATCTTCAAATTATTAGCTCGAAAATACTTGAAAATTTCAAAGGCAAAAAATTTTGATTTCAAAGTTTGACCTAAAAAACTTGAAAATTTCAAATGCAACAAATTTTCATTTCAAGTTTTTTGCTTTGATTTTTATCTCAATTTTAAGAAACTTGATAAAAAAAATTAATTTAAATTTTTTTTTGCTTTTTTAACAAAATTTTTCCAGCTGAAAAAAACTTGGAAAATTTCAAGGCCAAAAAATTTTGATTTCAAATTTTTTTTTTTATCTCAATTTTAAGCTTTTGCCTAATTGCAATTTTTGCTTTTACTTTTAACTAAATTTTTCCAGCTGAAAAAAAACTTGAAAATTTCAAATGCACAAAGATTTAAAATTGTTGTGAAAATTAATTGCAATTTTCTGCTGAATATTATAAACTTATTTTTCTCTTTTCTCATCTTTTTTTTCTGTTTAGTTTGCACTTAAGCTTGAGCACAAAATAGAAGTAATAAGCTCATCAAAATTTCATAATTATGAGCTTAAGTCAGTTTTTCTGAAAACTGGCCACAAAGTAAAAGAAAAATCATAGAAATTGGTTACTCTTCATGCTCTACAAAAAAATCGGACGATAAATGCATGATAAACCTCTTATAAAGCTACTTAAAAAACTTTTCTATTATTTTTTTTATTGCTTTTTATTTAATTGATGATTTATGCATATTGTATTAATTTTCTATTTTTCTTGATTTCTTTTTTGTTTTATTCTGTTTCAGTGAAAATTCTCGTTAAGTTTATGATGTTGCGCACTTTGCAGATTTGTTTGCATCCCTCTCAAAATTAAAAGGCAGCAAACGGCAGGCAGCTAGGGAAGATTTTCAATTTGTAAGCAAAAACTGCATGGAAATTGTTCATATCCTGCGCAGTGAATAAAATCCGCATGCTACTGCTGCTGCTGCTGCTGTTAATGCTGTTGATGTTGCTGCTAAAGCCGCTTACATTGCATCGCACAAGCAACACAATCAGCAAAAAAACAACAACAACTATAACGACTAGTGAATTGAGCTCCTGTTGCTGCTGCGATTGCTGGACAACTATAACGCAGCAAAAGGATTTTTGTTGCCTGCTTTTGCAAATTGGCCAAGTTTCATATTGCCGTCTCTCTCTCTGTCTCTCTCTCTGTGTGTTTTATGAGTATTTCCGGTATTATTATTTATGCGCAATATTTTATTCATTTCCTACACTAAACCTGCATAAATGCTGCATAATGAAAGCTATTGTCAGATTTATATTCTTTGTATTTTATATATATTTTTTTATTTTTTTGTATTTCCTTCGAACATGTTCTTGATAATCTCGTTAATGTGCCGTGTGTGATGACAATTCTACGAATTTTCTATCTATATCTATATCTATATCTATTTGTACGTGTTTATCTATCTCTTTCTGTATCTATCATTGTCGATATGTTTGTATTTTGTTCATTCTCTATCTATGTGTATGTGTAATTCTGGCTAGAATTGTGCGATGGGAAGGGGGAGGAGAGGGTTAAACTGAAAGCTGAAAGCTGAAAATTGCATATCAATTGGAAATCAACTTTTGTTGCTTTTTTTTTTCTCCCCAAAAACAAATTGCGCAGTTTGCTAAAAGGGAGGCGTGGCCTACCCCCACTGTTACTATCCGACCTCCCATTGGTTTTTTTTTTTTTTTTTTTGCCTACGAGAAACTGTCAGATACAGTTGCATAGCATGTACTGCTCGTTCGTACCTTTGTATGTATCTATAGTGTCGTCAGTATCTCAGCATCGACTACATATACGCATCGATATGCTATACATACATATGTATTCATACATTTATGTATGCGTTTCTCTTTTCTTTTTTTTTTTTTTGTATCTTATCAACGTTTACGTTTCAACGATGATAACAGGAAATTGATATTTCGCGTTATATTTGTAAAATAGGGATTTTTTTTTTTGTTTTTCTTTTTGTTCTACTTTTTACCTGTCACATATGCATATAGTATAATATAATGATTGTGTAATTTTCATTTTTTTTTATGAATAAATTTATACATTTTATATAAAAAAAATGTTACATTTTTTTATTTTCATTTTCATATTTATTTCCATGCTATTTCACAATTACACAAGCGTTCAACGAAATGAACATAATGAAAAGTGAATTAAATTGTAAAACCAGAAAAAAAAAATTCATTTGCATTTTAATGGGAGTTTTTCTTGTTGTTGTTGTGAAGCATATAAAATGTTTGACAAATGTTTTTTAATTAATTGTGTAATCAAATGTGATTGTTAAAAATTTCATTGCATACTTTCACGCGCTCAGTTTAAATAGATCATTCAAGTGTGGACGCATCCCACACTCACAAACACAACACATGCGAAAATTTACATAAAAATGTAATCAACAAAAAGTGTTGCATACTTTGCTGCGCAAAGGGAAAATGCGATAAAGAAACCTGCCTTTGAAAAATTAAATAAAAATAAAAAAAAAAAAATTCCCCCAAAAAATAAAAATAAAAGAAAACGAACGAGAATGAGAACGAAAACGAAAAAAAAAGAAAAAAAAAACCAAAAAACTTTTAACAAAATTGCAAAGTTTCAAGATATATTTCCTCCTTTCTTTTCTTTTCTCTTCATTATTTTTTTTGGTTTCTTTATTATTATTTTTTTTTATGTTTTTTTGGTTTTTTTTAAAATATATTTTTTTTGTTTGTTGTTTTATTTTTTGTCAGTTTTTGTGTTAAAGTTGAAGTAAAGTTTTCCAAGTGACTTACCACAGGAAATGCGCAATGGTCTCACAATAAGCGTTCTGCATTTTGGCATCGATGCTTTTTGCCATATGTTGGACTTGTAATGCCACGCAATATAAACGAACAGTAACAGCAGAAGAACACCAATAGAAGAACAACAACTGTTGAGACTCAGCAGTTGAGACCTGGCCACACTTGAATTGTTAAGAGCTATAGCACTCGGACATTGAATCGTTGAATTAGCTGGCGCAGAATACTAGCTGGGAATTTATTCCTACTTGTTGTAGGAATTCACTTTTCTTATTTAACCGTTCAACCGTTTCTTGTGACCAGCGGTTCACTTCGCTGCGCTCACCAGGTTGAACTGAACTTAGCTCGCAACACAATTCACGATGCGAGCATCAGGTAGCGTTACGACTTGGCACATTTGATACTTCGGCAAACACACGATGTTTCAAACGCCCGACGTTTGCTGCCGATGAGGTCGAAACGAAAAATTTATACGAAGTTCACTTTCCAGTATTCCAGACTTTTTGGCCAGCCTGGGGTAAGGCTAGAGCAGCTTTTATTGTTGGATTGGCAAACAACAAAAAAAAAAAGAAGGAGGAAAGCTTTCCGTTGCTCCTGTTGCGTCGACAGCGACGCCCACGCAAAAATGAACGAAAAGCTTTTGTTTCGTGTTCAGAGTTTCGTGCAGCTTTCACGCCCACGCACGCAATGACTGAGTGGGCGTGCTTGGCGTCGGTGTCGTTGGGAGTCTTGTGGCGCCTATTAGAACTGGCGCCTCTGCGCTCAGTGTGAGGTAAATCGTATAGCTCTGTCTCTTTCATTTTGCAATCTGCTTGTTCACTCTCTCGCTCTCTCTCTCTCTCTTTCTCTATCTATGTCTGTCTTGCTCACTCTTGCATCTGGCTTGCGACAACACTTGGTGCGTTTCCTTCCAAAAATAGCAAGCGCACGAATATTCTGGTGAATCTTCTATGTTAGCAACACTTCTTCTCTCTCTCCTCTCTTACCACGCCTGCTCGCCCGCCTGCCCTTCAGTTAAACACACGTTGTACTTGGCCAACTGTGTCTTTTGTATTTGGTTACATTACACATTCGTCTTCAGCTGCGACATCGCTCAACTAAACGTTCTTGCAACTTTTCCATTTAAGCAAAATGTTTAAAGCAGCATCAACATGTCCTGCCGCGTCCTGCTAGTCTTTCCCTCTACACGTCTCTCTAAGCTAAACTTGTTTTTTTTTCGGCAAGTCTTTATAAGCTGATATCTTTCTTCATTTGTTGCCAGCTATTTTTAGGCATTTTATATTTTGTATTTTAGAAATGTGAACAAGAGGCAGAGCATGTTAAAGACGGAGGCAGCGCCTGCGTAGGGGAACCCTCCCATTGATTTTTATGTTATTCTATTGCCTTGTGTCGTTTTTTTGGCTGCTTTGCCGACGCCTTTTATGAATGAATTTGACGCAAATATTTATTATGTGACTGTGGGAAGAAAATACACTGCACAACACTAACACTGTAAAGTCTTAAGAAGTATATTTTGGCTGAGCAATGAGAGTGAGAGAGTGAGTGAGAGAGAGAGAGTAGTAGTAGAGTTTAACGGGTAATATTGCCTCTAGGGGCAAGTTGGCAATGTCACTTGCAATCTCATTAAGTAAATGGATTGTTGTCGTTGAGGTTTCGTGATGTGCATATGACGCCATTGTATTTCGATGCCAAACATGTCCTTTCTATAGTCCTTGTGTGTGTGTCTATGTGTGTGTGTGAAAGGATATTTTGTTGTACTTTGAGAAACGTGCGTAGATTATGATTAATATTTGTTCAGTTTTAAATTAATTGCACCCAACGGCTGTTGCCCTTCTTCTTCATTAATAATCACAAAACGAACGAGTGCGAGAGAGAGAGAGAGAGAGAGTGCCGCAGGTGAAGAGGCACAAACGTTTTTGTGCCATAAGTGATTGGTCACTCAATCAAGCAATGAACTAATTGAGCAATATTAGTATTTGATGTGCTATAAATAGTATAGAATTGTTGTTGTTGTTGTTGTCCTATCGCAATGTAGAAAGCAGGTGTGTCCTGCTACACATAGTAATTTTCTATAGCATACTTTTTAGCTGACGCCTTTAAATGAAACTTTTAGCTGCTGCTGTAAATAGTCAACAATTCTTACTAATTACAAGTTAATGTTATTTTACTTATATTTCAATAATTGAAATATTTTTATTTTCAGCTCTAACACAATTTCACAATTATTGATTTTAACATTGACTTGATGTTTGATAAATGATTTTTTATTGCTTCATTTGCTGCAAATTCATTAAATTCAAGCGATTGTCAGATAGTTTATCAACGTTATATATCATAAAAAAAAAATAAACGTTCAGACATATGAAATTGTTTGATAAAACAATCAATATGTCATAGCATTTCTAAGCAAAAATTATTTTAATTAATTACAAAAAAAAAACAAAAAATTATAGCTAAAAAACAAGCTAAAATATTATATTAAAGCAAGCTGCTCAACTATAAAACGTAAGTAAAGAAAATTTATAGTTTTATCTTTCTGTGTTCGCATTGCAATTTAATGTGAAATTTTTTTTTATGGAACACATAATTTTTGTATGCACTGTGCGTCGTTGTCGTAGTATATTATGTGACCAGTTGTTGACGCGCAAATATTTGCGTTTCATTTATTATGTGAACTATTCGAGTGAATGAAATTGTGGTGCTGTCACAGCTTCCGGCTGTTGACATAAGTCTTAATACAATATCAAAATGGATTTCAAGCAATGTGACATTTATATCTCTAAAGAATATAAATGTATATTTTAGCTATATTTAACGCTATATAAATATCTTCACATATGTGCGCGTATTATTATTCTCCACTTCATCTTCATTTTCCTACTTCTACTTCTACTTGTTCTTCATATGCAAGCCAACGGGCATGTCAACATCATTCAATCACAGTCGAACATTGCTAGAAATTGAGCCCACACAATAAGCAATGTCTCATTGACATTGCGTAGGTGCATGACCAACTTATCACAGCAGCAACGGGAGCAGCAGCAACCACAGCAACAGCAGCAGCAGCAACAAACAGTAACAACAGCAGCAGCTGTTGTTGCTTATTGTAAGAAACACAATAAGCTTTGACGTTTAAACGAATCACATGTCCCGACACCTGACCTCAAACGTGAAACGCACGTGACCAAATCACAAAGTATGTTAAATTTATCACAATTACCAAAAAAATAAGCTAAACAGTAGAACAAGAAAAACGACAAACATATGCCAACAGCTTCTAGACAACTTCTAACAAGCTCAAGTCAAAAATAAATAGAAATGTGCTTCGACTGTTTAATACCCGATACCGAGGAAAAAAAATATAGTTATAGGACTTCCATGTTTAGGTTTCGATTTTCACAGAATATTTACATTTAGGGTCGAATAAGTTTAGATATCTGCATGAAAATTGTACTTGTAGTGCACTGTATCTTATGACTATGTTCAATTTCTGGAAGTGGTGATAGGAGTGCTAAAAATTCAAAACAAACTTGAACCTGCCTGCAACTACTACAAGCACTTCTCAACATTTTGATGTACTAGTTGCTGTAGTATTCGAGATTTGGGTAATTTTAAGGGACGAAGAGAAGGGCAGACAATAAGCAGTTCGTCAAATTTTCTGTGCTTTTCTTCGTCTCTTTGAATACCTAAATCTCGGATACTACTGCAACTAGTGTATCCTAAGTTGACTAGATAGAAGAATTGACAGACAGACGGACTGACAGACATACTGACAGACAGACAAACAGAGAGTCGGATAGATGGACAGACATATAAACAGTCGTTCGGTGCTTTCAGTACAAGCGACTGTTGATCCTAAAGGGAAAATACAGTAGAATCCGGTTATAACGACTCTGCTCATAGTGTCCGTCCGGTTACTGCGACTAAAACTCGTTGGCTTGATTTGTCCCCATGCAAACTTATACATACAAACTACTTTCGGTTAAAATCGTAGGTCCCTTGAAAGTCGCTATAAGCGGAATCTACTATATATATAAAATATATATATATATTATAGGGACTACCACGCCTGCTTATGGGCATAAGTTTCCCACATACATTTGCCATATTCCCAAAGTCATTATAACCTCTGTTACCTATAGATACCGGGTATAATTATATTTATACAGATATTCAATCAAATTTGACAAAAATCAAATTTCCAATAAATTTCATTTGAAATTCAATTTGTCAAATAAACTTTCATAGAATTTATCAAAAAATTTAGCATTTAATCTTGCTTCAACTTCAATTATCTAGAAAATTTGAATAGAAAACATTTTATGCGCAATTACAGTTTGAATTAGACTTTGAATTAGACTTTGATAATTGAAAGACGCATCAAATGTCATATGCAAGAAGTAATTGTTGGCTTTCCAACAATTTGCATATGCTGTTGCCTAGTTTTGGGCGGGCGAACGTCAGCAAAACAGAGACGGAGACGGAGACGGAAACAAAGACGAAGACAGTAACAGAAAGAGAGTCGCACCTGTTGCAAAAAAGACACACGCGCGCATACGTCAAAAGGTCAAACAAATTATATTGCACACGCTTATTATTATTTTAGTATATATACTAAGGCTACATAGACTAGTTAGTAAATATATATATAGTCTGTAGATATGTAGTATATAATTATTTGCTAGACTTACCTCAGTTTGACATTTATAGCTTGGCTCATGAAGGTTTTTATAACATTTTCTGTGCAAACAAACGAAAACATGCAATTTATTCTTGTTCTTCTTCTTCTTTTTCTTGTTGTTGTTGTTGTTGTTATTGTTGTTACAAATTGTTTTTGTTTTTGTTGTTGTAAATATTTTGTTATTTTAATTAAGACTTTGTTTAATTTGCGGCTGTTGAAACTGTAAAAAGAAGCACAATCACAATCATTTTTTTTTTTATTTTTTCCTTTTTTCTTTTTATTTTTTTTTTTGCTTATTTTGCTTAAAGTTTTTTTGGCGTCTTTAATTTTGTTTCTGTTACGTTTTCGTTTTAAGTTTGATTTAGCGTTTTTTTTTTTTCTTTCTTTTGGCCCTTAGGCGGAGGCAAACTTCTTTTTGACGCAAATAACGTCAGCAACGACTGACGATTGACGACAGCAACGGCAAAAGCAACAGCAGCAGCAGCAGCAGCAGCAGCGGGTCGCTAAAGAAATTCAACTTTATTTTTTTTTTTTTTTTTTTTTTTTGTTGCCTTATCTGCGGCTTCGAAGGGAGCAAGTTAGAAAGAGATAGCTATATGTAGGGTAGGGAGATAGAGAGAGTGTGAGTGAGTGCGGGAGAGCGATTGCTGCTGAGAGAAAGCTTATGAGAGCGCCGGTAATTCGATTTGTATATGAATGAGTGTAAAAATGTTTTGCTGCGCATATATGTGTGCGTGTAAGTGTAGTGTGTATATATATGTGTCCATGTGTGTGTGTGTATGTGTGTCTGATGCTTGTATTTGTATTTATGTGGGCTAGGCTGGCAGGCTGGCAGGCAAGCAGGCAGCGGCAGTCCGCAGGTGTTTTTGCAGGCAGCAGCACGATGACGTTGATGAGCGAGAGCGAGCATAACATGTAAAAGCGAGATAGCAAGAGACCGTAACAGAGAGAGAGAGTGAAAGAGAGAGAGAGTGTATGGGTGTGTGTGAGGAAGTGAAAGGAAAAGCAGAACCTGGGCATCTAATTGCTGAGAAGGCGCCGAGCGCATTGTGCTAATGTTTATGACACTGATATTGCCAGCATGATATATATATATATTTTTTTTTGTATTTTGTATTTTTATGCTTCACACTGCGCACAATAAACAACAACAGTAACAGCAACAGTAAGAGTGCGGCTAAAAAGGTGAAAATTGTCGTACGCCCACACACACACACAGAGAGAGAGAGAGAGAGAGAGAGAGTGAGAGAGAAAGAAGCAGCAGCAGTAGGTGGCATGAATGAGGCAACGGTTACATTAAAACAACGCAATAAGTAAACGCTGCTGTCATAAGCGCACACACACACACATACACATACACTTACACATCATTCACAAGCACGCACACACACATATACAGTATGTGCTTATGTATCTGTGTGTTGTTATTTTATTTGTATTTTTGTTGTTTTCATAAAATTGTCCGTTACGCAGTCACTTGTTTGTCTTGTTCCAGCGAGACACACACACACAGAAACACATTTCTCTAATTAAACTGTACGTCACTGTTTATGTTGTTGCTGTTGTTGTTATTGCTGTTAGTGCTGCTGTTACTATTTTTATTGCCATTACTGTAGCACAGTTGCTTTGTTAATTTAGCAACAAAACAGTTGCCCGCATCATTTATCAGTTAGAAATCTCACCATATGCTTGCTGCTGCATACTTTTAGGCTTGTCAGTTAAAAATCTTTACACGCATTGTTTTCATATTAAAGAACACACAAACACATACACACACACACGCACAGTTGAGTATACATCACGCTGTATATATCTATATCTACATCTAATGAAGTTCAGTGTCAAATTTTCATTTCGCTTTCTATATATAAAAAAAAAAAAAAATGAAAATAAGTAAAAAATTGAAGACGAAGTTTAAGTACAAGTTCGAAAGCTTTGTCGCCATATTTGTTCGCCTAGAGCTAAACATACACTTTATTTACACACACACAGAGATACATAAATGTTATTAAATATTTACTTTAGTTCAACAACAACAACACGCACACACACACACACACACACACATACATACATTTACACATATGAGATAATAATGAAAATTATTTACATTTAGATTTTTTCGAAATTGTAATTTCTTTTCTTTTTTTTCGTTTTTTTTTTTTGTGTAATTTCTCTGTTGCCTTATATTTTATTTAATTTTTCTTTTTTTTTTTGGTATTTTTATTTTTTTTTTGTGGTTGCTGCTTAGTTAACTTTTTTGGTGGCTGCTCGCGTTTGACCGTCAGTCGAAGGACTGCCTGTCCTACTGAAAGTACGTTCGTTTGCAGCGCGATGCTCGCTTTTTGCCTCGGCATTTCGCCTCTTCGGAGTTACAGCCCAACACACGCACACACACACACATACGCAGACACATACGCAGACACAGTGTCATGCTTTTCATATAACAAAAGCAGTTTGTTGCCTACAAATTCCTACGCACTTGGCTCTTTGTGTGACTGTATGTGTGTGCGTGTGTGTGTATGTGTGTGTGTGTTGGTTAGCTTTGTTTGTGTGCTGTAGGTTAGGCACACGCGCCAAGCAACACACGAAAGCTTTGGTAAAAAGCTTTTCCTGCCACTTTGAAGTTTAAATGTCAATTGTCAGCACAGTGCTGGCCAAAAAATTGAGCATAGCTCTGCTTAAAATTTTTTGCCATATAAATTAATTTCTAAATTTTTGCCATTTTTTTTTTAATTATTTTTATTATTACAAATTTAAATATTAATTTAAAGCATATGCTTGCTAATATGCCGCTTTTTGCAGCGTGCCCTGCACTTCTCGCCCCTCCCAATGATGTTTTTTTTTCCTTTCGTCTTTCGTATGCTGTCACTTGACGTAGGTTGACAGCTGTTTGCTTTTAGCGAGCACTTTATTGCTATTGATTTTGCTCCGAATCCTGAGCTTAGCAACTGAGCGCAACAGTTTGAAAGTCGCAGCTTTCACTTTCGTGCGCAATGTCGCGAACAGCGATACAATTGCGAACAACAGTGCGATAGAGCAGCTGCCGCCCACCCGCAACTCATTCACTTATACAGTTACTGCGCCTGTCTACTGTCTGTTGCCTGCCTGCTGTCTACATATGTGTTAGTGTGTCAGTGAAACGCGTGCGCAAGCAAAGCTCTGTCAACAGCCTGTTGCAGACGTAGGGCGGGCATGCGAAAAAGCTTCCAACGGCGCCAATACGCTGGAAGGCATCTCTGACATGCCTATGCCACGGCCAGCAGTCCCAGACAATGACCGTGTATCATACACATGTACTCATACACACACACTTCTATATAAAGTTGCATACATATGTTCATATAGATGCCAAGGCATCGGGCGCTTTGTAATCTTTTATACTTGAAACTCGGCATAGCTGCGCATAACGAATTAATTTTAGCACTCGATAAAATGAAACTGCATGCTAATGCCGTTTTAATGAGTTCTTGTCGCTCTGCTGCCTGTTACTGCTACTGCTACTGCTGCCAACCCTCTGCCATGCTTCCGACTGCCATTATGGCCTCTTCAAAGGGGATCATTGTTAAGCTGCAAAAGACTAAGTCTCGGCTAAGTGTTGGCTTTTTGGCTTTAGCTTTAGCTTTGACGTTGACGTTGGCCAACGTTGGGTGTTGGTGTTGGGCAGCAGGTTGTATAGTTTGTTGGCGCAACAGGTTATTCTTAACAATGTTCAGAACAAAAAGTGTTACATACTTTCAGGGCTGGCAGTAAAATATGCTTGAGGTTTGTTATCTATGTATATAACATTTTAAATTTTTTTAAAAATTAATATTTAAAAATGTATTAACAAAAGTTAATTAAAGTTAATCATTGCATTAATTTTTTTTCTAATTTTTGTGAAATTAAATATATTTTCCCATAAATATTTTTGTATTTTGAATTATATCAATTTATTACATGAGCCCCAAAGTATGCTATAACTTTTATTGTTGCTCTGAGTATTAAATAAAATTAATGATTTTTTTTACATTTCATGTAAATCTTTATTTCATTCATTGTGTAAATTTTGTTGGTTTAAGTCAATAAATTTAATTTTTTTTTTTAAGCCTGTTTTCAATTTGTTTGCAAGTGTCTAGCTATAAATCAATTAATTTTTTTTTTTTAGCATTTTCTTCGCATTGTGTAATTAATTTGTTATTTTATATTTTAATATATATATATAATTTTTTTTTTAAATTGTATTGTAAGTATAATTCGAAAAGTTTTCAAGTCATTTTTTTTCATAAGACGACGAACAATTTCCCATTTTTTGTTTACTAATTCGATATAGTGATTATATACGATAGTAATAATATTAATAATATTTTTTTTATCAACTGCGAAATGCTGCTGCTGCTGCTGTGTGCCACATGAAAAGTCAAATTTCTATATCGTTTTGTTTTTTTTTTTTTTTTTTGGAATTTTTCGTTTCTTTATTTATATATTAACTAAAAAGTTTCGTTTCGCTTATTTTGTATGCAATTATTATTTTTTGTTTTTTTATTTTATTTTGAATACAATTTCTAAATAATTTCGAGCTTAGCCTTTTTCTTTTTTTTCTTTTGTGTATGTTGTATGTAATGTGTGTGTATATGAAATTAAATGTATGTTTAATGTTAATGTTATGTATAATGTAAATTAAATCTACTTAAAATTTGGTTTTACGCTAATTTACACAAAAAAAAGAAATACACAACTAAATAATTAGAACTATGCCTTAAAAACAAAAACAATTGAAATTTAGCGCTAAAGCTTATAATTAAAGTGATGTTTTTATGCTTATGCTTTATGTATCTATATCTCTGTATGTGTGTGTGTGTGTATATATGTAGTGTGTGTATTTGTGTTTTATTGACGGGTTTTTTTTTGTATTTATTTGTACAAAGTATTTTTGTATGTTTAATAAATTATTTGTGACGGATTATTTGTGTTTAGTAACTGTGAGAATTTGTTTAACATTTTTAACATTTATATGTATAAATTGGACTGACAACATCGATAAGGCAAGTTTATTTAGGCGGCAAATTTGTAAATTGTAACTATTAGTACATAAAATTGACGGTTGTTGTTTATCCCCCCCCCCCTTCCCCTCCACACATTCTCTTGAGTGCTCATTACATTGACTTATATTACAATTTACGTATGTATTTTGTGTTATTTTATGTTATTTTTATGTTATCAATATTAAACAATTAAGCTTAAATTTTGGTTTCTTTATAAAGTCTAAGTAAAAGGCACTGATTATTATTTTTTTTTTTATTTATTATTATTATTATTAATTATTATTTCTTTTTCATTTTAATTCATGTTTGTTTTATGCGCTTCCATTTCCATTAGTTAATCATTCAATATTCACTGTGTCTGTCTTGTCTGTGTGTGTGTGAGTGTGTGTGTTATGTTGTCTGTCTGTGTGTTGGAAGTGGAGTGGCAAAAGTGCGAGGTGCAACGAGTTCACATTGCAGCAAAACAAAAAACAACAACAATAACGATTACAACAACCGTCAACTCTTCAATGTTGCATGTGTCTCTATGTGTATGTTCTATGTATGCATAGGTGTATGTGTTTGTGTGTGTGTGTATGTGTTGTGTTTATGTGTGTGTGCAATGAAATATACAAAATAATAATACATTATGTAATTACTAAAAATGTAATTGAAATACGCGTGTAAATTGTTTTTTTTTTCTTTCATCTTTTTTTTATGATTTTTTTCATTTTTTTTTTTGTTTATAATTGTAAATTGTAATTTTGTGTTTCATTTTTTTTTTGTTTTTGTTTTTGTAGCTACATTTAATTTACATACATTTATTTGCTAATACATAAAATGTGCTTGTTGCTTGTGTGTGTGTGTTTGTGTATGTGTGTGTATTTTTTAGATGTCTCTGTATGTGATAAGTATGTTTTATTATTTTCTTTTTTTGCTAATTTTATGTGCTTATTTTTTGTGTTTTTTTCTTTTTATTATTTTATTTGTAATTAATTTTTTTTTTTTTTGAATGCTGCCTCGTTTTCATATTCTTCTTCTTTTGCTTTACATTTTTTTGTTTTTTCTTACTTTTAACTATGAGTATGAGATGAGTTTTGAAAGCAGATTTTGCAATGATTTTTGTTTTGTTTTTTTTTTTTTTTCATATATATGTGTATGTGTGTGTATGTATGTATATGTATGTATATTTTGTTTTGTTGTGTATGAATGTGCTTGTGGTTTTGGTTCAATAATTTAATATAATTTAAATATTTTGTATTTATTTTTTTTTTTAGTTTTAGTTTTTATAGTTTTTAAAGTTGTTCATATAGATTTTTTTTTTGCTTTTGTTTTTTGTGTATTTTTTTTTTTTACTTATTGTTTACTAAATAAAGCATTCAATTTAACATAAACTTGCATAATTTATATTTGTTGTTTTTTTTTTTTTTAGTTTTTTATATGTAGTTAATTTTTATAGTTAAGAGTTTAATGATAATCATAATAATAATAATAATAATAATAATAATGATAATGATAATAGATAGAGCAAAAAGCAATTACAAATAATAGTTGCAATTTAATATTATACATACATGAACAAGACAAGGGCGCGCGCCTAAATTATACAGTTACATATATATATATATAGGTATATATATAGATATAGTTATAGTCATAGTTTATATATAGATATTTATATATGTAGCATAGCTTATAGCGAAAATCATAATACCTTTTGCTAGAGCTTCTTTCTAATCTTTTTCTTTTTTATAATATTGCTCTAACATACAGCAAAAATAATAATAATGATAAAGGAAGAGAACTTATAATAATAATAATAATAATAAACAATTTCGACACAAAAAAAAGAAAGAAAGTATGAAGAAAAAAAACGAAATAAATTTGTTGCAAGAGTGACAAAAAAATATAAGAAACTTATAAAAAGAAAAAAAGAACTAAATCGAACAAAAATATATATATGAATATATATAAATATATATAGTATATATATATATATATATATGCGTGTATATATCAAAAATGTTGTGATAAGTGTTAAGGGGGCAGAGGGAGGAAGGAAGGAGTATACAATATGTGTATAGAATATTTAACATGTATGCGTATATATATATATATATATATATATATATATAGAGTTTATATATATAATAATTATCATTATAACATAAACATGTGTGAGTGGCATCTGCTCTTTATTCTTTTGCATTTTTTTTTGCATTTTCTACTTTATCGACTTTTGCATAAAAGTTTAATATAATCTATGCTGCAGTTTTTTTTTTTTTTATTTTAGATTATTTTTTTTTTTTTTAGTTCGCTTGGCTAACAAAATGTTTAACGCATATCTGCCGAGTCCTTAAAATTTCGATGTTTTCGTTCTCGTTGTTGTTGTTCTTTTTGTCGTTGTTGTTATTGTTGTGGCGTTTTAAGCAGCAATATATCCTTTTTGCGCGTACGACTTGTGGCTGCATTTAAACGTTGATAGAAATAATTACGTCCAATTTTACGCTGCAATTTATAATATTTGCCAACTAGGAACTTTGTTATGCTCTGCACATAATCATGAACATCCTCATGATCCTCAAGCAAATGTATTGATATAATACCGATTTTGATCTTATCAAAGGGCAGCGTTTGCAAGATCTATAACGACAAATAGATAAATAATGATTAATAAATTATGAAATTATTTTTATATATTAAAATATTTACCTCCAGCTCATGCCCCTGCACGCCCAAACTGAGCAGATCATATTCGGTGCGCTCACATGCCAGCATGATTGTATAGAGCGGAAAGCATTTAACACGTGAATTAAACCACGTTGTTTCCTCATCGTGTAAACTATTTATGCGCACATCCTCATTGTGTAGTGTAATCTACAGCAGTAAAAAAATAAAAGTTAGTTCGTTTTTTTTTTAGCTATAAAAAATGTAGAATTTTTACCTCTTTGGGATAGGGATTAGGCGAGACACAGGCATGCACAACTTGCATGCGCTGCCGTTGCGCATTCTGTTTACGCAACGCAAAATACCAACGGGGTTCTGGCTCAACCAGCACACCAAACCAATTGAGTTGCTCGCTTAGCCATGGTGCCGTTATTAGATGCGCCAATGGACCGCTTAACGATTGTATAACGGCACCATTTAATTTGCCACCAACTAAATCGGACACATAATGCGCCAATTGATCGGCAACACTGTTACTGCTGCTGCTGCTTATGCTGCTGATACTGCTTTTGCTGCTGATGATGCTGTTGCTACTGTTGCCCGTGCCGGCAGTGGCAACAACTGCAGTTTTGATGCTAGAGCTGCTGGCGCTTTTGCCCATATACGTTGGATATTTGAGCATTTGAATCTGGCGCAGGAATTCAATAAGTGCAGGATCATCTTGTGCGACGCTTTTCAGTTCGTAGTCGCGTGACATGTTTAATCGAAATTGTTGATGCCGGATTTCTGTATAGAAAGAGAGAGAGAGAGAGATATATAGTTATAGTTGAGATAAAGATATAGTTTAAGATATGGATATGGATATGGATATGGATAAAGATATAGATATAGATATAGATATAGATATAGATATAGATATAGATATAGATATAGATATAGATATAGATATAGATATAGATATAGATATAGATATAGATATAGATATAGATATAGATATAGATATAGATATAGATATAGATATAGATATAGATATAGATATAGATATAGATATAGATATAGATATAGATATAGATATAGATATAGATATAGATATAGATATAGATATAGATATAGATATAGATATAGATATAGATATAGATATAGATATGGATAGAGATTTGGATATATATATAAAAGCAGTTACAAATGTAGTTACAGATGTAGTTATAGATCTAGTTAAAGATATATATATATATATATATATATAATATATATAAGATTTATATATAGAATATATATATATATATATATATATATATATATATATATATATATATATATATATATATATATATATATATATATATATAAGATTTATATATAGAATATATATATATATATATATATATATATATATATATATAATTTTTGTGTTTTTGTTGCTCGACTGAGTAATTGGATTTAATTAAAAGTTGTTGCACCACTGGACGCTGACCATATTCACATACAACACTGTGATGTTGTATGTTAGCTACTGCTTGCAGCTTGCCTCGTGGTGGCATGGCGTGCGCCACATCAACTTCGTTGCGCTTCGTTGCTAAAATGCAGCGCATTGACCAGATTTGCATTGGCAAATTGAGTGCAGCTCACAAAAAAAAGAGGAAAAAAACACAAACAAAACAATATAAAGGAACGTCTTGGCAATGGAACTAAAATTCCTCCCAATGCATTGCGACGACTTCGCTCCATTTTTTCTATATATAAAAAAAAGGGAAACAACAACAACAACAAAAACAACAAGAAGAATAACAAGTAACAACATTGTTTATAATCTAGACCTGTATCTGTAATTATTGTTGTACATTTGCATTAATTGTTAACTGCGACTAAGCGTAAGTTGCGCCCTAAACTTATGTAGTGCTGCATGTTTCATTCCAATGCATTCCACAGTTTAGTTTTATATTACATTTAATTGCTGTTGATGGACAAACAGAGAATTTGTTAACTTCTTGGTAAAAGTTAAACTGCTAATATCTCAAATATTTTCATTTTTTTTCTCCCTCATGATAAATCTTAAAGTTCTCCCATCTCCCATATTTCATCATCATGCACTTTTCGCTAATTATGCCCTGACATTTTCGCATTTGTTTAACGGCGTGAAAGTGAAAAAGTGAAATAGATCAAATCGAAGGTTAAATGTCATTGCCAAAAGTGGAAAAATAATAATAAAAAAAATACTTATAATATACACAGAGAAGAAGAGGAGAAAAAAAAAAAAACTTGGCAACGACCTCACCTGACTCAAATGAGCCTTGAAACTATGCCACCGGTCGTGGTCGTTGTTGTTGTTGCTACTGTTGTTGCTGTTATTGTTTTTGTTTGTCGGCCGTTTGGTTATAGGGGACAGCCGCTGCCGCCGGCCGGTATGTGTAGGCCCATAAAATATATATAATGAGCGCATGGCCTTTGATATTTAGAGCTCATGCACCTCATTCCTGCCTCCCATTTTTTTTTGCTTGCACAACACACACAAACACACACACACACATACATATGCATATGTTTACTATGAAATAGTGAAAACAACAAGAAAAAAAAAAACCTAACAAAATTTTTGTGTTTTAGTTTATGTTATGTGTTTGTTAGCTTTATTTCTCCATATATAATATATATCTAGCTTTTTTTTTTTTTGTTTAGCTTTATTTGCTTTTCACACTTTCCTTGCGCCAATTTTCCCTCACTTTTTGTTTCATTTTCAACCTGTTCACAAAATACTCATAAAAGCCACAAAAAAAAAAATAAAGAACTAGAAATTCATATATAAAATCTAATCATGAATGTGACAAATGTTCAGAATGCAGAGAGATGAGTGTCGGGGAGGCAGGCTTACGGCTTAGAGAGAGGCGTGTCATGGACATTTTGCCAACAACGTAAAAGAGGCGTGTCTGATGTACATGTATGCATGTTTGATGACCGAATCGTTGTCTTCTACATGTATGTCATGTTAATACACAAGTGAGGTTAGGTACAAAATGGCATGAAACGTCAGCGAAAAGTCTAGCTAAAGCTTAAAGTTTTAACTTTTCAATTTAATTAAAAAAAAATTTTTTTGAGTGATTTTAAAATGTTATAAAATATTAAAGTTGAACTAACTTAAGCTTCATATGAAGTTTATACGAGAATACTGTTTCATTCCATTTTGTTTCATTTTAGATATTTTCATAATTTAGCTAAATAATCGATTAAACTTTCTCATTTTAATGGTTCTAAAAAAAATCTGTTAGTATTTTTACTGTTCCAATTCCACTGTTTTTCTAATTAATTAACATTTTTTTATAAAAAAAAATTTGTAGGAATTTTAAAATTGTTTTTTAAATACAATAATGCAAAATTAAATTTAGTCTATATTTATACTATATGCTGTTTCATTCCATTCTGTTTCATTTTCCTTGTTTTTCCTGATTTAAGCAAAAATATGTGAGATATTTGCGTACTAACTAGTCTTTCGCTTGTTTTTTAAGCTTTTCGAGTTACCATTGTTCCAATTCCACTGTTTTTTTTTTTCTAATTTATACAAATTGCCTGTGATATTTTTTATGATATTAGCTAAATAATCGATTAGTTTTTTTCTTCTTCGCCTTTTTAAGGCTATACAAAACACTTGCCAACAGTTTTTTTTCCCACTTTTTTTCAGTGGCAGCTGGTGCCGAGAGATCGACCTACATAGATTAACAGTAACAGTTTGATTTGGTAAACTTGAAGTGCAATAAATCAGCTCGTTGCGCGTTACCTTTGCCGTTTATATTAACTGTTGGCACAAGACACAAAAAAAAAACACAACGCAACACAAGGTACTAACAATTTAGACATAGGTAACAATATTGCCGCTTATCACAACAGACAGACACACATGCATGCCATGCGAGTATATAGGGGAAAGGGAAAGGTAGAGAGAGAGTTAGGAACATGGAAACGAATCCATTTGAATGCGAGTCAAACAAGCAATTACACCGTACACACAACACTATAGAGACTTGGAGAGAACAGTACAGGACTCATGGCTGAGCTCGGAAGTTGTAGAAATCAATAAATAAAAGTGGCAATAGAAATGAAATATACAACAACAAAGGCAAACACAAACTGTGCAGGGGGGTTGCCGTTGTTGTTATTGTGGAGGAGTTGAAAGGCACTAGGCAGGCAGGGACCAGGGACTAGTAGTACACGCAATTCAGGACATATTACACAACACAAGGGTAACACACACACACACACACACACACACACTGCCGCTGCCGCTGCTTCTCTGCTCGATATGCAAAAGTTTTTTTTTCCTACATTTTTTTTTTTGTAATTTTGCTGCTTTTATAAGCCTCTAGCACATATTATATTATATTTTTTTTTGGGGTTTTCTTTATTAAAGAACATTAAGCGCTTTATTTTAATTGAAAGTGCATAAAACTTTTCGTCTTTTGTTGAGTTATTGAATTGGGCGTGGTGCAGCAGCAACGCAGCAAAACTTTAGACCGACTACCCCCTGACAAAGAAAAAAAAACCCTAAGAGCACAGGACTGTGCCTGTGCGCCTGAGGGAAGCGCACATCAGTCTTAATTCTCTTGTACTTTTCACTCTCTTTTTTTTTTTTTTTTTGGCAGAGAAGAGTCTTTAAGTTGCCGCCGCTGACGCTGACGCTGCCGCTTAACCGCAATTAAACGTTTCTCGAAATTATTTTATTTTTTTTTGGGCCTTGCCCCGTCATTTGTCTTGCCACCCTGATGACCGTCATTCATTGTTCTTGTTGTTGTTGTTGTTGCTATATGTCGACCGACCCCTTGTGCAAATTAGAAATGTCAGCTTTTTGACACCGAAATTGCTTGTGCCCCGAGGCCAGATTCCATATACCTTACTCTCTCTCTCACTCTCTCTGTCTCTCTTTCTGCTTTTGTTTTTTTTTTACTACACTTTTGGGCTTCGTTTATTCTTCCTTAACGACTGAGGATTTACATATGCTCGTATAATTTTAACGGTGTTTTTTCTTTTTTTTTGTGTGTGTGCGCTTAAACGCAGCTGCAGCTCTGTTTCATTTCCATATCGTTTCTTTCAAGTCTGCTGGTAGACAAATCTATTAAATGATTCTTTTAACCTCTAATCGTCGCAATTGTAATGCGATCTCAGCGCGCGGCCCTAATAACTTTATGTAGTAAATTGTGCGCCAACTCATATCAGATTTCTACTGCTAATAGTCTACATAAATTTTCTTTTTCTCTCACTCTTTCACTCTGTCTGTCTATCTCTTTTTAATATATACATTTCTGCCTCATAAACTTGGCGCACTTTCCTTTCAAATTATGGCTAACATAGACTGAGCGTTAATTAGTTCAAGTTTTCACTTGAACATTTTTATTTCATTGCTGTCGTTGGCAGCGTTACGTTTTCCATTTCATATTGCAAGGGAGAGCAGAGAACTACTAAACAGTGGAAGAGAGAGAGAGAGAGGAAAGTGCTGTATGTGTGTGCAGAGGGAGAGCAGCAGCAGTAGCAGCAAAACAACCAAAATTACTAAATTGTCGCCGTTTCTTGCTGCTGCTGCTGCTGTTGTTGCCATTTTAACGATGGGGGCCCCCAAAACCAGCAGCAGCAACAGCAGCAGCAACTGTTTCATATTATTTTTATACATTATAATAAACTTTATGGTCATTTTTGTGACCGAAAAGTTTATATTTTTCTCATTTTCATTTTGGCGAAATGAACATTAAAGCTTAGACAAACAGACACAAACCAGACAATAATATGTTGCTCGAGAGGTGAAGGCAAACGACGGAGGCAAGGGCGAAAGCAAGACAAACATTTTGGCTGAAGATGGAACAATTTTTTTTGGTAGATTTATTTTAGCTCATGCCCCCGTAAGCTTGTTGCCAATTCGCATTTGCCATAAATGAAAAACAATGGCGAAAAGATTTCTAAAAATGAAAAAAACAACAGCAACCGAAACACAAAAACAAAAACAATAAGAAACGCAAAAAGATGTAACTTCAAATGGAGCATTTTGACATGTTTCTTTTTGTATACTCTTTCTGGGAGTAGATTTATTTTGAGTAGAAGCTTGTCAGGCATATAAAAAGTAGCGTCAGAGACTACAAAGTGTATATGATATTGACGCATGTATAATATTATATTGATATTGATATCTTCCTCATTTGCATCGATAACAGATTCCCAATCTATCCGATCATCGGTCCGTTCGTTCACCTATACGTCCCTTAAGCCTAGTTTCTCTCTCAGTTTGAAAATTATCCTAATAAAACTTGGCATACATACGCCCCATAGCCATAAGCTGCATATAAGTCGGATAGCATTACTAGAACATATAGCTGCCATAGATCATAGATCGGTCGAAATTTTAAATAATTTTTTTTTTATTATTATTATTACAATTTTTTTATTCGCCAAGCTAAACGACAGCAACTGACAAAATTTGACTTTAGCGACAAGTTATAAATATCAGTTAAATTTTATATAAATCGATCGACTATAACATGGAAACCAAAGGTAAAAAAAAATTGAATTTTTCTATAAAAAAAATTGAATTTTTCTATAAAAAAAATTGAATTTTTCTATAAAAAAAATTGAATTTTTCTATAAAAAAATTTTATTTTTTATTTTTCTGAAAAGTGTATGACAACTTCGACCTGATGAAATTAATTTTTGATTTCTTGTCTTTTATTTTTTATTATTTTATTTTTTTGTATATTTAGTAAAAGCAATTTGAATAATAATCAGTTGATGTAATTAAATATTTTATGCCTTTCATTTCCTTTTCTGCGTAGTGTACAAATATTTCGAATATTCAAACAAAAGAATTGAATGTTGAATGTAAATCAAGTGAAATATATGTATATAGATATATATATGCGACATATAGACAAAAATATTGACTAATAAAATGTGTTAACAACTTAACGATAATTATGCGCAGCTCTTTAAATGGCATCGATTTTGCTTCTAAATAGAAATCAGACAATAAATTTTGAAAGATATTAAAATTGAAGGATTTGTAAATATCAATAAAAAAAAAAAATGTTGCTTATTTATTGGTTGTTCTCGTATTTCATTTGCACAAATTAGTTTTGCCATATATGTATATATATTTGCGCTGTTTCATTTCCACATGTACCTAACCTCAAATGGCAAATAGTAATATTTTTAGTATTTTTCAAGTGTATTGCGATTTAATTGTTAGATTATTAAATGAAATCTTTTGCAACCCCCATTGATAAAAATATAATTCAATTATAATCCATATCATAAAATCCTAAAGTAATCGTCAGTCTACCCCCTGCTGCTGCTAACATTACAGCTGCGTGACTTGCTGTTGGCTTATCGCATAGCAATTTGCACAATTGAATGCCGCCGCTGCTTGATGGATGAATACAACGACGACGACGACGATGATATGAAGAACTCACACGATGCCAAAGAAATTGCGCAATTGCTCAAGTGAAACAAACAACAGAAAGGCATAGAAAGAGACAAAGACATAAAGAGAGAGAGAGAGAGCGAGTGAAGAGGGTTGCAAAAAAAAAGTAACAAAAATATGAAACCATAATGCGGGTGGTGTTGGTGGTGGCCACGTACCAAATGTGTGAAGACAAGCAGCAGCAGTAGTAGCAGCAAGTACCTCACCTCTACTTGCCACAGAAAATGTGATGCATGCTGTGATAATGCTCTTTGAGCTTTGCTTTTTTTGCAAATTGAGCACTCGCTGCGCTTTGCCAACGAAGCGTAAGCAGCGGCGTGTATGAAGAAGAAAATCGCTCTGATCTTTGATAGAAGCCTCGTCTACACTGCGGGGGTGGCATGCACACATAGCATAAACACAGAGAAACACACACACAGAGACACAGACACACACACACAAAAAGAGGGAAAATTATGAATCACAGGGCGGGGTTGGTTTGTGTGGTGACATCCGGTGGAAAGTGCACGTCAAAAGCAACGAGCGATGTAACAAGAAGAAGGGGAGTGGCGCAGGGAAGGGGGCGGGGGAGGGGGAATAAAAAACGGGGTCTGAATTATAGTTAAACCTGCTTAGTGGCAGGCAGACACAACGATGAATAGAGAACGGAACGACGGGGGCGTTGGCAATGTCTGGCAGCAAATGCAACAGCAATGAGGCACAACGAGTGAGCGAGAAAGAGAGAGAGAGAAGTATAGGCAAAAGGGAAATGAAACTATCGCTGCGTGCTGCTTAACGGGAATTAAGTCATTAGTCTATGCTATTTGCATGTCTGTGTGTGTGTGTGCGTGTCTCTCTCTGTGTGTGTGTGTCTGCCTATGCTTCACTTTGCTTTTGTAATTTTCAATTAAAGTTGCAATTTGCAAATTGTCACCCGTCATGTGCTGCTTGCTACATGTCTCTGCTATAATCACCACAAGTGTGAAGATAATGCCTGCTTAACATGATTAATTTCAATGATTTTTCCCTCCCCTCCCTCTCTCACTCTCTCTCTCTCTCTCTCTCACTCTGCGCCCTTTTATTATATGCATTGGGCGAGCGCGCGTCAACTTGTTTACCTCAACATACAAAGGCAACATAAATACAAAAATGTGGCAACGTTTCAAGATTTGGGCTAATGCGATTTATGTGCGACGCTTCTACGTAGTAGTTGCTGCCGCAGCTAAAGGTAAGGTAAGTTAAGGCTAATGACATTTTTTGCTAGACAAGTGCAAAAGTGCTCGAAGGCAACAACAATAGAATCGTGACAGCTGCACGACGCCACGCGATGTCAACAAATGTGAAATGTGGCAACTGTGGTGGCGCCTCAACAAAAAATAGAAAAACAAAAAAAAAATAAACAAGTCAAAAGAAAATTGGGGGCGTATTGTCTATTGAGGCGTGTCAAAGAGTAGAGTCTCATTCTCTTACTCTTTCTCTCTCTCTCTCTCTCTCTCTTTCTTTCATTGCCTTTTATGCCATGAGCAATTTGTTTAATAGCAGCGACAAGGCGTTGATAAGTAGGCTATGCATGGATTATGCTTACAGTACACAACAAAAAAAAAAAAACGCTAAAAAAAAGCTAAAGAAAAACACAAACGAAAATTCGCCATTTAGCTAAGCTTTTGAAATTCTTTTTGTCTTATGTAATTTGCGCAAATTTTCTGATATATAATATATATATATATTTTTTTATATAGAATTCTGTAACTGCACAACATTTTATCAATTGCCCAAAAAAAAAAAGTGAAATCAACAATTTGCACGTAATAAACACACACACATAGACAACATGTGACACATTAATATTATAACATTGCTTACGCAGAAATTCTTATAAAATGCTTAGTCAACACTTTAAGACTTCAAAACTTACATACTGCCATAGGTCTGCAGACCTGCAGACTGTTTGTATTGCAATTTCAATAAAAAATGTTCATTGCATGACTAAAAGTATAGAAATATTCATTGTTTACGCTTAAATCGAATCACAAAAGAACAAAAGACTTTAGATAAGCTTTATAATTAATGAGAAATCTGATAAAACTTAACATTGCATTCGATAAGAAAAATTGATTATATAAATGCAATAATATGCAAGAAAAATTAATATTATCTATGTGCCGCTGATTTCATCACTTTCAAAGAAAATATTTCCCTACAAAAAGTAAATTTTTGACTGATCTTTTCTATGGTAGCTATATGATATAGTCGACCGATTTTTATGAATTTTGACGGACAAGCATAAGTTGTCGGTAAACTAAAATCCTGCAAATTATAGCCGATTATCTTAACAAACAAAAAAACTTTTCATACGAAAACTCCAATTTCGACCGATCTTTCCTATGGTAGCTATATGATATAGAGGTCCGATATGAACTAAATTTATATGAAACGTATGAGTCGTCACTAAAAACCAATCCCTTAAGTTTCAGTTACAAAGCTTAACATAATAACAAGTTTTTCATACAAAAACTATATTTTAGATCGATATTTCCTATGGCAGCTATATGATATAGCAAGCTAATCGCACCAGATCCGACTTATATATAGTTTTTGGCCATAGGAAGTATGTATGTCGAGTTTTATGAAGATTGTTTTCAAACTGAATGACAAAATGTAGATCATGGAAACTGTTATTGATACTGAACGAGAATATATATCTATATATACATATATACTTTGTGATATCTGTCATGCTGCCTTTTTTCAGGCATTTACAACAAATACCTTGTGAAAAATGAATATACCTTTTGCAAGAGTAAATGTATAGAAATGAAATTCTAGACTTTTTTAGGTTTTTGGTTGTAACATTCATTGATCGTAACCGACAATACTCAACATTATAATAATACTTTAATATGATTATGAAGAACTCTTATGATCTCATGATCATGATCAAGTAGCTTATTCTTCTATCTTCTATCTTTCTTTCACTGTATGAAACGTGACATTTACAACAAGTTGGGGGATTGTATTTTTTTTTGGCCCTAAAAACGAGACCGAGGGCGCGATACAAGTAGCACAAGAAAGAGAGAGGGAGAGGTAAGAGAAGCAGAGAAAGAAAGAAGAGCGTAGGCAAGCATAAAATTGTATATAAAAGAGTTTTGGAATTTCATTCTGTAAAGTCATTCAAACCCCATGGTCGATGTCGATCAGGTCAGTCAGTCATTCAGTCAGTAAGTATTTGTGAATAAAACAAAATGAATGACGAAATGAATGAATGAATGATAAAGACTTAAAACGTAAGAAATTTTTGAAGCCGCCACAAGAATTTGTCACTTTAATAAGCGCAGATTTTCTTATTTCTTTTTTTGCTTTTATTTCTGTTCTAAGACTTTGTGGAATGATTCGGAAGAAAATGAAAGAAAGCAAAAGAAAAATCATGTTATTCATTTATTGTTGTTGTTGTTGTTGTTGGAAAAAATCTAGTTATGTTTTTGTTTGTTTGCGCTTCGCAAGCAAGGCAATCGCATCATCAACCTTTTGTGGTGCCACAACAGTTTCGAACGTGTTATATTTATGATGAAAGAAAAGATGAGAGCGGGGGGGGGAAGGTAGGGTGGTGGTAAAGTAACAGCAGCAGCAGCAGCAGCTAATTTATGTAAAGTATAGTATTCCCATTTATATTATTATGGGTTATGAATCCGTTTTGCTGCCTCACGCATAAACCTAATAGAGTCATCAATATGCCATAAAAAAAAAAACAAAAAACAAAATACACCAGCAGCGAGCAACATGGAGTAACGGCTCCAACAAAACGGCAACTGGCAACTGACAGCAGCCAGCAGCCAAAACGTACCAAGTGGCAAAGTGCCACGCCCTATAACGAGTCTGTAGCCAAGCCCCGTCTAGTCAACGTGGCGTCATTGTTGGCATCAGGAGCAAAAGCCAGCAGCAGCAATTGCAGCAGCAGCAACAGCAACAGCAACAGCAACAGCAACAAAAAAAAACTTGGAAAAGTGGGTGGCAAAAATCAGCTGACGGCGCTTGATTGACTGACAGACTGAATGAATGAGACACAATGAAAGAGAAAGAGAGAGAGAAAGAAAGAGAGAGAGCGAGAGACTGCAATTTGGCACTGTCTTTATAGACTTTTAATTCGTTGCGAAATTTGCATATAATTTAAATCTTAAGACAAAGACAAAGGCCCTTGGCGGAAGGAATCGATCGCAGCAAAAGGAAGCAAAAGCAAGAAACAAAAGCAACAACAACAGCAACAACAGCAACAACAGAAACAACAAAAAATGAATTAAATAATACAAAAGAAAGAAAAAGCAGCGAAAATTGTCAGCACTTGAGCGGAATTTAAAGTGCACAGTGTGGCAAGCAGCAACTAATGCAACTATGAAAAAAAAAAAAAAAAATTTAATTAAATTTTCTTTTTTTTTTACTGCAATTGATTAAAATTAATCAAGTTAAGCAAGTCTTTAAAATCTATTGAAATACTTTGCTTAAGTATTTAGCGTCACAGTGCGTCACACTGTGCATACAAGTTTTGAGGCTTATTTGCAGCTGGATAAGAAATAAAAATCAACAATGAATTGTCATTGATTTTTTTTGTTTTTTTTTTTCTTTTTTTTTGGGTTTCTCTTTAAGCAGCATAGAGTGTGAGTATATATAATATATAGTAAGTATAGTGCGCGCCCTTAGTCACTTTCGGTAAGGATGAGTCAGTCAATCAGTCAGTCAGTCAGTCAACTCTTTCGTCAATCTCTTCTGCCTGGCAACAGGCTAACGTTTCCACTGTTGCTCTGCATATGCAAAAAATTGTAGACTGCAGCAAATTCGCTTTCATTGAGAAAAAAATAAAAACAGGCACAAATTAAGACAATTTTATATATATTGCGCCTGGTACTAAGTAAAGTCAAGAGAAAGAGAGAGAGAGAAACATAGAGCAACGAAAATATTGTCGCCACTGTTCACAGCAATAACAAAATATTTTAGCGAATTAAAAGAAAATTGCCTCATCCGATGATTTCGACGAGGCTGCTAGGCTGCTAGACTGAGTCTCTGAATTTGAATCTATAACAACTAGACAATAATCATAGGCCATAGAGAAAGAAGAAGAAGCAGCAGCAGCAGCATTATCTAGCTATATCTAGCTAGATATATGTATATATTATAATCTCACTGATTGTATGATTCATGCAATAGACAAGTGTAAATCGAGCAACAAGGTTTCCATTTCCACACAATACTAGAGACTAACTAAGCTTTCTACTTCATCTGACTATATCGAGTGTAGGTGTTGGTTTTTTTTGTTGTTTTTTATTTATCAATTAAGACAAGGCTCTTGTCTAATTAAAGCTATAGTCGCATATACTAATTGTGATGTCGTCAATGATTTATGACTAAATAAATAAAAAGACTTAACTGCATGATTTATCAAGCAAATATTCATACTCATAAATGGTAATATAAGAATATTGAATGAAGAATGTAAAAAACTTATAAAACAAAAAAAAAAAAAAAATAATAAAATTTATAGCTTTTATTGCTAAAGTTACAACTATCTTTTCTAGCTTTATTTCTTGCCCATATCATAATCATTATATCGCTGCTTAAATGTCATTAAAAAAAAAGAAAAAAAGAGAAAAAAAATATTTATGACTTAATTTTATTTTCTATTATATCAGAAAGCAGAGAAAAATATTTTCAAAATAATTTTCAAATAATTTTTTTTTTTATGAGTATTGCGATAAATAACTTTTACACTTTAGACATCTGGCACTTTAAGCTATCTGAAGCTTAAAGCTCTGCTCTGCTAGGGTATATGTTTAGTCTAGCAGTTTTTTTTTTTATAGTAATTGCTACTTGCAACATTTGAGCGACACTTGAAACTCTATTGACAGGCATTTGGCTTGGCTTTCCGTCATACATCAAATGGCAAATTAGAAATTCCTTTGGCGTTTGCAGCGGTTGCCTTTGTAGCAGCAGGCACGTGTCTCCAAACAACAACAATAACAACAAAAACAACTGTGAGTATACTTTGTGACAGCAGCTGCAGCTTGGCTGTTGCCAAGTGAGACATCAGCAAAGCAAGTTTTGTTTGTATTTGCTGCTGCTGTTGTTGTCGACAGGAAGCGCCACTGCGCCAAAGCCAAACAAATGAAAGACAGTGCAAGAGAGAGTGAGAGAGACAGAGAGAGAGAGAAAGGAACCCCAAAAAAAGAAAGAGATCTATGACAAAAGATGCGCTAACGAGGAAACTTAGAAGGACTCACAGCTATAGTTTGATGGAAAAGTAAACTAATCTGAAAAGTGTGCCCTGCCCAGGAAAGGACAAAAAGACAACGACAACAAGATGCAGACAGCAGGAGGCAGTCAAAGGCAAACACAGCCTACATCCGGTGCAACAAAAAACTAAGAAAAAAAAAAAAGCAAGCATAATAATAAAGAAATTGAAGAGCAACAAGAACAAGAAGAAGAAAGAAAAGAAAAAAAAAACGAAAGAAAGACAACAAAAAAAAAAAACAGATGAAACATATGCCAAACATATCAAATTTATATTATAAATATAAAAAATAAAAAAAATAGTTAAATAGTGTGTAAAAGAGATAGCTAGAGAAAGAGAGGTAGGAGAAGGGGGAAGCATTTTTTTATATATATATATATATATATATATTCTCACCTGTCGTATCCATGTAAACAATTAATGTGGCAAAGACGAACGCAAACGAGAGCAGGCACAGGGCAATGGGCAATAGTTGGCGATACGGTGATGGACTGAGACGCGGATCAAGTTTCTTGCTCTTGCACGAGCCGGAACCTGACATATTCGATGTGGAGGTGTTATTGATGGCGCCACAGCCCGCTGTTCCACCACCACCACCACCACCACCATGATGATGATGATGGTGATGATGATGATGCTGCTGTTGTTGATGTTGTTGCTGTTGCTGCTGTTTTAATTTCAGCTTCTGCTGATGCTGCAGTTTATGTTGTGGCTGGTGTGTGGCTCCGATTGTTGCTGCTGCTGCTGCAGCTACTTTCGACTGTTTGTGGCAACAATGCTGATGATTATGTTGCAGTTGCAACTGCAATGGCGCCTGTCGCGTAGGCGTCGACAATGGCGATGAAACTGTGCTAGCCGATGGTGAACTAATCACGCTGCTCAAATCACTCATCGAACCTGATGTTATACCAACTCCAACTCCGACTCCCATTCCCATACCCATTGCTCCTTCACCATCTCCAGCACCAATACCTCCTCCGCCTCCAGCACCTCCTCCTCCTCCTCTGTCAAGCTGTTGATGTGGCATTTGACGGCGCTTGTGGCGCAGCTGCACATGATCTATTTCATCATAGCCGGTGTCTTTGGTTTGTTGCTGTTGCTGCTGCTGTTGTTGCTCTTCTTGTTGTTGCCTCACAATTTGCCTGCCAAAATTGACATCATCGATATCATCGCAATCGATATCATCATCATCATCTACAGCCGCTAGATTTGTTCGCGCTGGTTGCGTTTTACTCGTTCCTTTCCCCAAACCCAAACCCAATCCAAAGCCCATTCCTAATCCTAATCCCAAACCCGTTGAGGCGGCTGCTGCTGCTGCTGTTTGTGACGTTGTTGTTGTTGTTTTATTTGTTGCATGCGCCGCACAACTTCTTTGTGTATACTTTTTGGGCGTGGCCTTCCGCCTGCTGCTGCTATTGCCGCCGCCGTTTATTAAACTGCTAGGCGCTGCCAGCTGCTCAGCAGCCAGCGCTGGATGCGCCGAATACACTTGCTGCTGCTGCTGCTTCTGCTGATGTTGCTGTTGTTGTGACATATTTGCAGACTGCAAATTCTCTTTATGAGCTTCTGCTGCTGCTGCTGCTCTTCCTTCTGTTGCTCCCGTTGCTATCTGCACAGCACTCGCCTTTGTTGCGAGTGTGTCCTGTGTTCCGTCCTTTAGCTGTGACTCCTCCAGTTGGCTGCTGCTGTTGCTAATGCCGCGTCGTCTGCATCCTGGCAACCACGCGACTGCAAATTATGAAAAGAGAAAACAAGATTCAAGATATCCAATTAGTTTCATATGCGTATGTTGTATTGTAATGTAATTTGTTTTAATACCTATGATTGACTATAAGATACTCTATAATATTAAAAATTAAAAAAAATAAATAAATAAATTAATAATAAAAAATAATAATAAAAATATACTTAAAATAAAATTATATTAAAATAAATGAAATAAAAACAAATGAAAAAAAAAATTATATATATCAAAAAATTTAATTAATATGAAAAAGTACAAAAAAATATATAAAAATAAAATTAAATTAAAAAATATTGTAGAAAAAATATAAAAAAAAAACATAAAAAAAATATATAAAAAAATATATAAAAAATATATAAAAAAAATATATAAAAAAATATATAAAAAAGTATATAAAAAAATATATAAAAAAATATATAAAAAAATATATTAAAAAAAATATATAAAAAAATACATAAAACAAAATATATATAAAAAATATATATAAAAAATATATATAAAAAATATATAAAAAAAATATACATATAAAAAAAATATACATATAAAAAAAAATATAAAAAATTAAAAAAAATATATATATATAAAAATTAAAATTAATTGTAATTAAATAATATTTATTATATATTTAAATTTCCCTTTTACTTAAAATTCATGCCTAAATTTCAAATAAATTTTACTGCATCTTCAAGTGTCTGCACTACTAATGAACCTACCCCATATACTATGCCTAATGACATACTGAGTATCAAAAACTAATTTCATAAAGTGCATTGAACTGAATCCCAAAACTGAAGATCTGACAGCTCAAGGAGCATACAAAACAACTAAGAACTAAGAACTGAGAATTGAGAATTGTGAACTGAGAACTGAAAAAACGCCTGACAGTCGTCGTTGGTTTGGTTTTGTGTTGAGTTCAGTTCATTTCATTTAAGCATCCTTCCAGTAACGTCTTTGGTCTTTGGGGTAATCTTTTGTTTGCTGTCTGCTGTCTGAACTCATTTGCTGTTTTATGAATAGGCAAAAATACATTTCGAAAAATGAAAATGAAAAAAAAAAATTTATATATATATATAACAAGACCAAAAACCAAAAGAAACGCACAAGAGTAACGATGAAGAACCCGAAAAAAAAAATATAAAATAAACTCAACTGAGCTCAAGAAGAGCCCAAGAGCAAAAGTCGCCGGCCGACGGCTCAAAAGAAATTGAATACAAAAACTGCACCACCTGTCAAAAATTGAGAGACCGAAGCAACGCCGCCAGACGGTGAAGGAACAGCAGCAATAACAGCAACAGCAGACGCAGCTCGAGTCTTTAAGTAGTACAAGAGCAGAGAGTTGTATAGAGAAGAGACGCAAGAGAGCGAGAGAGAGAGAGAGAGGGGAAGCAGCAGCAAGGCGATTGCTAAAGAATTTCAACAACAACGCGCGGTATTTTGTGAACCAAATTAAAAAAGACACAGAGCCAGTTCAATGAGTGTGCGAGTGAGAAAGAGAGAGAGAGAGAGAGAGCGCTAGAGTAGAGAGAAGTGGAGCGAGGTTGAGCGAGGGAGAACGCATTGCAGCGAGTCATGAGAATTATAAATGGAAAAACATTGACGCGCACAAGGCACATGCATGGGAGAAGGGCTCCGCCATGTGAGTAAGTGAGTAAGTGAGTGAGTGAGAGAGAGAGAGAGAGAGAGAAATACAAGCAACAGCAGCAGCAGTTGTTGGAGAAGGCGAAAGGTGGAGGAGTTCTGTCAGTTGTTGTTGTTGTTGTGGCTGCTGCTGCTGTGTGCTCAGTACTCAGTACTCAGCACTTAGCACTCAGTACTCGATACTCATAGTCTGTACACACTTGGTACTTGGCATACACTGCGCCTGCGCAACAGACGTTGCAATGACGAGTGCAAGCGAGATAGCATGTCAAATGTTTTTTTTTTTTTTTTTTTTTGGTGGAAACAGGCAAACGAATCGAGTTCATCAACTGGCGACGGCAGCAATAGCAGCAGATGTTTTTCCAATGTTTGGGCGGCTGTTGATGTTGCGCTGCCTGTTCGCGTTTTTTTTATTCCCTCTCTCTCTCTCTTTCTCTCTTTCTCTGTTCTTTTGTTGTGCTGCTGTTATGCATTGTTGTTGCTTTTGTTGTCTGCTTCACATTTTTTTTTGCTTTATGAACCATAACATCTTCAGGTTTACTTCTGGCTCTGTTTCTATTTCTGTCTCTGTCTTTGGCTTTAGCTTTAACTTTGGCTTCATTTTGTGGGGCTTTGGCTAAGGGCAAGGCTACTGCCGCTGCTGCTGCTGTTGCTGATCTTGCTGACCATTGATCGTATGCTCAAGTTCATTCTTGCAGCCATCATGATCAGCAACCAACGTCATCATCATCATTTGCAGCCCTCAAGACATTTGCGCATTCATTTGACCATTACGCGTGTGCAGCGCTGCTGAGCTGCCAAGCTAAAGCCAGACTCAATCTCTTTCACACACACATACACCTATGGACACATATATATAACCACATATTGTATTATGTATGTGTATGTTTTGATTTGCTTCACTGGAATTTATTGAAACATATCCACAAACATCGTCTGCTGTTTGCTGCTGTTACTTTTTTTTTTTTTTTGCTGCAGACCTGTGATTAAATGCACTGTTGCTGCAGCGCAGACGTAGTAACAATAGCAACAACAACTTCTTTTTAATGATACTCTCTTGTTCAGCGCTTCTTTAAACGATATCGTTCTTGGAATGTTCGTTCTCTCTCTCTCAATGAATGAATGAATGCAGCTAAATATATTTTGTATGTTAGCAAGCACACGATATCCTCCCTATAGCTATATACTATATACATCCATATTTATGTGCAACTTTTTATGCACGTCTCTTCAAATCAATTTGAATTTCTATATGTTATTAAGTTATTAAAAATTTCAAACAATAAATAAATAAAAAAATAATTCTTTAAAATTTACAATAATTACAGAAATAAAAAAAAAATTTATTAGTCAATTTTGTAATTAATTTTATAAGTTAATTCCCATTATCATGATATTGCATGTTATATCCTTTAATTCAATTATCTGGATATATATATTTTTTGGCTGTATATCATTAAATTAAATTTTTTTTCATGAGATCAAAAGAAACTATCGCAAACACAAGACTTTCACAACTTTAAAATTCAAATTTTCAAATATCACAACGAAAAAAAAAATCTCCAAAAATAAATAAAAATGAAAAAAATTACCAAAAAATACAAAAATAAGAAAAAACCCGAAAAAAAACGAATTTTTCAATTGTTTACATGATTTTGATGCAATTATATGGATTGTGGCGCTGTTGGAGGCTTCTTCCAGGTAGTAAAATGCATTGAAATATTTTTATTTCATTTTATTTTTTTTTTGCTGCATGTTGCATTTTCACAGCTTCCAATTTCAATTGTTGTTGTTGCTTTTGGTTTTTTTCATTTTATATATTTTTTTTATTATTATTATTGTTGTAAACTTTTGATTGAGCAGAAGTTAATGTGCTTTTAATTTACTGCAATTACTGCACGTTAATGCGCGTAAAGCGAAAAGTATCTACAATACGTGCGGCTGCTGCTGCCATAGCAAATGTATCTCATGGATACGTACGTTACGCTAAGACAACTCTAAATGCGGCGTGTGATTTACGGCCGTGTCGCACAGCGCATAAAATCGATCGATTAAAACTGGGAGAGATTCTTGCTGTTACTGTATATGTTTCTCTATTCATGTGCATAGATGTGTGTCTGTGTATGTGTCTGTGTATCTTTATCTTGCTGTATTTTATTTTGTTTTTTTTTTGTTTTTTGTATCTTTGGCGTCGCTTTCATTGAAGTTTTCAGCTTTATTTTTTTTTTTCTTTCTTGCCTCTTGTCTCTTTTTTTCTTGATTGTCTGGCGTTTGTCTGGTGAAAATTGTGCGACATGCGAAAGAGATTTGGTGACAGCGGCGCCACCTAAAGTGACAGCAGCAACAGCAGCAGGAGGAGTTGATGATTTATTTAAACAATTGAAGAGAAGAAAAAAAAAGCACAGTGGAAAGAGAGAAAGAGAGAGAGAGAGAGAGAGAGAGAGAGAGAGAAAACTTGAAGCAGAGTAAATTCTTCACTTAGTAGTATTTCAATAATATTTATCGATACTTGTCTTTGAATATTTCTTTATCTGCTTTTTCTACGATTTCCACTAATTTCTGCATTTTGCGCGATGCGACATATTTTGCGCCTCAACTTCCAGGAATTCATTCAAGCAAAGAATACAAATACACAAATGTTGCCATAGGGTGGCAAAGGAGGCGGCAGAGCAGTCCCAGCAGTGGGACCAACCATGTTGTCAAGTTGGGGATTGTAGAAGAGAAGCATAGCCATAGCTACAGCCACAGCCAACATACCACAACAATGTTTTGCGGTTAATGATCGTGCGACGAGCAAACGTTTCAAATGTAACAACAACAACAACAACAACTAACAAACAAACAAACAAACATACAGGTATAAAGCAACAGAAAGAGAGTGAGAGAGTGAGAAGGAGAGAGGATGAGGGGTTGCAAGTGAAACAGCGAGAAGTTAGAGAACGGCACAAGACATTTTGATAAACATTTACAAACGCACTGAGGCAGAAACTTCATAGCTACATACAACCCACAAACAACAACAATAATAATAACAACAACAACAACAACAACAACAACAACAGCAACGACACGAGGTAACCACCAAGTCGAAGACTAAGAACAACAACAGCAACTATCAAGCGCAGAGAAGACGCTGACAGGCAGCCAAGAGCAAAAAAAAAGACGTCGACGACGACAAGAAGTAGAAAAAAACAACAGCAGCAGCAGCGGCAGCAGCAGAGGGTCGACAGTAGAATTTGCTACGCTTTTAACCATATGGTTTATTTATACAACAACAACAATAACTGGCAACAACAACAGCAATAGCCACAACAACAGCAACGGCAGCAACAACAACAACAATTCGACATACACAGTGGTAACAACAAAGTGGCAGACAATAAAAATGCAATTCTGAAAAACCTACAAGCGGCAACAACAACAACAACAATAACAATAACAACTGTGCAACAACTATTGACTACGAAACATTGCTTGGAATTTTGCTGCTACGTTTTCTTCACTTGCTGCTGCTAAAAAAAAATATCTATATATATATATAAAACGGGGGCCCCATTGTTATTATTGTTGTTGTTGTTGCCGATGTTGTTGCCGCTGTTGTTCTTGATGTTATATGATTATTGTGGCATGGGTTGCCAAATGCGAGAGCTGTTTTAATAGTTTGAGCAATGAATATATTAAAAAAAAAATTAAATTAAATTAAATAAAAATATACAAAAAAAAAACTTAAAATAAAAAAAAAAAATAATAACAAAAAAAAACAATATAAAAAAATGATAAAATAAAAAAAAAATTAATTAAAAAATAATAAAAAAAAAATATTAATTAAAATAATAATAAAAAAAATTAAATAAAAATAAAATAAAAAAGAATAAAGTTAAATTAAAAAAAAAAAATAAAAAAAAAGAATAAACAAAAATAAAAAAAGAATAAAATAAAATAAGAATAAAAAAGTAAAATAATTTTTCCTAAAATAAATTCAAGTAAATTTTCTAGGCTGAAAATAATGCTAACAATGCGAATCATGCTAACTTATAGTACAGCTCACAATATTTAATGTTGTGCAAAGAATTACTGTGACGCACCTCGCAAACTGACCAGACAACCACTAAAAAGCTGTTGAAATTTACCGATTGTGGCAATTATTTACTAGTCAACCGCTTGTAGTTTGTTCTCGCACTCGTACTTGACCCTCAAGTCTATTTCCCCTTACCACTTCCACTTCCACTTCCACTTCGACATCCTCATCCTCCTTCGCCACTGTTAACAAAAACTCAACGACCCAAAGCGATGAATGCGCTAATGAAAAAATTGCAGCCGACGGACAGAGACGGTAAGTTAAGAAGGCATTTCGAAAATTTATTGGTAACAAAAAAAAAAAAAATACGTTAAAGGCATTAAAAATAAAAGAAAAAGCAAAAAAAAAAAATGAAGAAAGAAAAAAAAAATTAAATACAAGTGAAATGTGTAGCATATGCTGTATGCAGTTGTGGTAGGGCGGCAATGCAAGGGATTAGAGTGAGAGGGAAATATATATAGATATATACTATATACTATATACTATATACTATATGCTGAAACTGGTACCAGGTACACCACCACCACCTTTTGTGTGGTCGACTTTACAGTCAGCGTCTTTAGCTGCTGCTGCTGCTGTTGCTTCTTCTGCTTGCACTTCTTGCTTGCAGCCTTATCTGCCTTGTTTATCAGAGCGTCGACAACGGCGACGCTGACGACGCGTCGTTTAATTGTTTTGTGCTGTAGGCGACGCCTCGCCGCTTTGCCTTTTTGTAGGAGTTGCACAAGAGTTGTAGAAAATAAAGAAGAAGAAGAAGCGATAAAAAAAATATAAAGAAACAGAAACAACAGTTATTTTAGCAAGTTTTTTTTTTTTTTTTTTAGTGGAATTAGTAGCTAGAGTGACTTGGCGAATTGCCAGTAGAATGGCGTAAACTATGTCGGAATCTAGGGTAACACTACTCCCTCCTCTCTCCCTCCCGCTAGTCATTATCTGCTCTCTCTCTCTCCCTCTGTCACTTGCTGAGCACTTGAAACTCGCAAATTGTAAATGTGTCTACGGCTGCGTTGCTATTTTATTGCCTTTGCATGTTGCCAATTTATTGCCAAAAAAAAAAAAAAATTAAAGAAAATAAAATAAACGAAGCAAACGTTACGGAACGAATAGCAATAGGGATATGGCATAGCATAAGGCTGATAGGGATATGACATAGGGAGCTGTAACTAGTACTAGGGATAGTCATAGGACAAAAGCATTATACAGAGAGAGAGTCTTGCACTATTGCGCTACTGTTCGACAGCTGGCGTGTGCCCAAAAAAAAAAAAAATTATATAAAAAGCGATAAACAACAGGAACAACACGAGGAGCAAACGCCAAGAAACCGGAACGTCTCGACGGGAATATTTTCCTTTTGCTTGGTCTTGTTGCCAGGCACCAGGCATCAGGCGTCAGGCAGATTGCATTTTGCATGCGACACAATTTGAATGACGACGAGGACTACGACGATGACGCTGCTTTTGACGCTCAACTTTTTGATTTTTGCCCATATTTTCCACCTCTGGAGTACTGGTAATGTATCGCTTAATGGATAAAAAACGAAAAAAAAAAACGAAGAATTTACGTCTACTAAATCAAATCGGGCAGGTTCGCTTATCTTAATGAGAACTTGACGTGTTTGCATGCCAATTCGCTGCCATTGCCGAGCCTGGAAAATTGCCGCATTTTCATAACAAAATGCCGCACAGATGGGCTAAATTTATGGCTAACCGCAAAAACACAAATTCTATGCCCCCCCTCGTACCTCTTTTCTTATCCGCTGTGGGTGGCCACAACTCAATAAAAAAAAACAAAGCAGAAGAAAAAGAAGAAATAATATTGTAGTCAGTCAATTTGCAAATTGCCTCATAAAGTTTATGAACACAGAGAGAGAGAGAGAGAGAGAGAAAAGTTTTGCATTTTTGACGCATTGGCCATAAGTTTTGTTACGCTAAAATAAAAAAAAAAAATTTTTTTTACTCTAATGCATTTGATAATAAAACAATTGTGTATAAAAAAAAAACACTTGAAAGCTAAAGTTATCTTTGACATGCAAAAACATGTCTTACACTTTGCAGGCTTAAACGAAAACTGTTTTTATTGAAAATGTTAATTTTTGAGCGCTTGCTCTTATGCCAACTTCATGATACAGTGCTACGATTTTGACAAAATTTAAGCGAGATTAATATAGATTTTCGTTTCTAAAGTTAAGCAAGATTTATGTAGATGTCCGGCTCTAAATTTAAGCGAGATTTATGTAGATGTCCGTCTTCAAATTCAAATCAGACAAGTTTCATCCAGAGAGCCTAACAATCAAAATACTTCCCGAAATGACGGACGTATATGCAGATTTGCATACTGCTGTCGATGTTGATCAAGAATATATATAGCATATATATTTAGTACCAGCTAACTGACCTTTGCAAACTCCTGCACAAAATTAATATACACTCAGCAAGCGTATAACAAAAGTTTTGATGCGAAATTATGTGGAAACACAATGAAAGGAAATGGAAAACTTTAAAAAAAAACTGCTAAAAAAATCTTAAAAAATTTTTTTAAGTGTTTAGACTTGAATGCCTAAGATTCCGATAGTTTAGTTTATAGTCTAAAAATACAAAATAAATTTTTAACATTTCAATCGTAGACATTTGATTTATGCGAAATATTTGCGTAATTCTTTAATGACGTCACATTTTCAATAAAAAAAATAAAATAAAAAATAATGAATATAGTTTAGCAATGTAAAGTAATTGTAAAATTAATAATATGAAAAATAATAAACAAAAATATGTAAAAAAAAAAAAAAAATAATAATAATAAATAAATAAAATTAATTGTGTGTTTATTAAAACAAATGTTCGATACATGTCTGTAAGTCTTTAATTTATTTTGATTTTTATTAATAACTGCATTAAGTTAACTTGCTGCAATTGCAACTACAACCAACAACTAACTGCTGCATGCTGCTGTAGCAATGGAAACTTTGCTGCATTCGATTGGCAATTACGCAACTTGTTCAACATGAGCCGTGCACTGAGTAATTAAATTGAAGTAAGTATAGTATTTCTTGCACTGCAACAGTGGCAGATGCTGTTGCAGGCAGCAACATAGTTGGAATAATTACTCTGAGCGCATAGCTTATTTTCCAGAGAAAAAGAACGTTATATTAATTTTACCACCCAGCAGAACAGCAAGTAAAAACAAAAAAAAATGAACTGCTGTAACAGCAGCAGCAAATAACAACAACATAAATCACGTAGCATTGACGTGACTGCAGCCAAGCAAAGCTCAATGAAGCTGCTCACACACACACACACATAGCAGCAGCAGCATCAGCAGCAGCATGTGAAAGAAATGCCAAATGAGCAACACGCACAAAATGAATAGAAATGAAAATGGAAATGGATCAAGAGCAGCAAAATGCAACAGATACACAAGCAAGCAGAGAAACGCAGAGAAAAAAGAACAACAACAGAAACAGCAACAACAACAGCAAGAACAACAACGACACAGGTCAAGCAGGTACAAATGCAACAAGCGTTCGTTCGCTCGCCTGATTAGAAAGAGTGCAATGTGCGTTCGTGCGTGCGTGTGTCCATTTTACGCTCTCCAAATACTCACTACTACTCTCTTTTCTATATGCACGCTCGCTTGCTCTCACTCTCTATCTCTCTCTTTCTTTGCGTGTGTGTGAATGCTAGTGTATATCGTGTATGTGTATGTGTATATGCGCGTATGTTAGCCTCTAGTTCTATTTGTTGAAAACATAAACAATATTTGATGGCTTTGCTTTTTTGACTGCGGCGTCAGCGTCACTGTTGTCGGCGGCTGCTTCTTGTGTGTCTACACATGCATGACGAATGATTCCAAAAGTAAGCGTAAGAGTGAGTAAGAGAGACGGCACACACACACACATACACACTAACTAGTCGGAAAGGCATTGGACAGACAAACATAATAGTTCACTTAATCAGGATTTTGAGCAGATTTACGAACGGGGCGCATTTATCAAAAGACGAAGAACATGAACAAGAAGAACTGCAAGCTGTAAGAAAAATACGAAATTGGCCTGACCAGAGATAATAGACAAATTGTTCTTGTTGCTTTTTTTCCCCTTCCCCTTATTCTTCTACTACTTCTCTTTCTTCTTCATCGTTTGTAGGCATTTAGTTGTGCGTTTTGCCGCTGATAAGCAGCAGCAAACAGCATCAGGCAACAGTTTTAAGGCGGGCTAAGTGCATGCGGGCGGGCGGTGCATCATTTAGGCAGGTGAAAAATGAAAATTGAGATTATGCTGATGATGATGATGAAGAGAAGAAGAGGCAGCAACAGCCGAGAAGAGGTTTAAACACTCCGACACGGGGACTCAAACACATGTCGCTGTTTTTTTCTGTTGAGCAAACGGAAGACGCTGCCAGTTGTTGTTGCTGCTGCTGCTGCTGCTGCCGCTTTATGCATGAATGAGAAAAACCCCTCAAAGAGGAAATTCAAGTGGAAAAATGTTTTTCACCAGGATAAGGAGGATGTCTTGTTGTTTTTGTTTGCAACACGTTCATCATGCAGCCAACGATTTAAAGACTCTTCTCTGCCAGGCAAAGGAAGCATGGCAGCATGACATTTCATTTTTTTTTTCATTTTTTCATTTATATTTTCTTTTTCCGAGTTTTTAGCAATGGGATTTCCTTAAATTGTGCCGAAAGAAAAACAAAAAAAAAATCCAAAATTTATTTGGAAATCAAGCAAGAAGAAAGCCAAAAGTAAGATCATCTACAAAAAGATCAAAATGTGAAATTTGACAACGTCGCACACAGCACAAAACACACACACACACACATCTGCTGTGGCATATTTTGATTATTATCTCGAAGAAGAAGAAAGACAGACAGAGAGAGAGAGAGAGAGAGCGATTATGTCTTTAATAACTGCTTGAAAAATGTTTTTCTCATGAACTTTTTACAAAGAGTTTTGCTTTAAGAATATTTTTGTAGTATGTTGGAAACTAAAGTTATTACTACTACTACCACTGTATGAACAGACGCCATTTTGTATTGCAAGCTTAAGCATTGATCCCTTACATAACTCACTAAAGCGCCAGTTGCAATAAATGTCAGAGAAGTTACCATTGTCTGGTGTCGTCGTCGTCGTCGTCGCAGTCGTTGCCATTGCCATTGACGTTGTAGTTGTAGTCGGTCGCAGTGTCAATAAATCGAAATATAAACTCAATTTACAAAATTGAAATTGAAGCAGCAGAAGGGTTAAACGATGACAATGCACCAGATATACACCAGCTATATATATATATATATATATATATACATATATTGACATGGCGCACCTGCAATCGTCCTGCAAGTATTGCTGCCCTCTGCGTTTTTGGGGGTATTACGCTTCGGACTTTATCCACAAGTCTTTTAACCTGGGGTTATTTAATGTGTTAACAAAAAAAAAAAAAATAAAAAAATCAGCGTCGAGGGTTGGAACAGTTTGGCAATGGAACAGACACATACAATGTTGAAGAAGGTGTGTGACCTTTTTTTTTGCCGTTTTGTTATATTTTTTTTTTAACGTTGACTTGTGCGAAACATTAAGAAAATAACAAAACGGCAACAACAAAAACAACAACAATAATAAAGAAAACCATGACTGCGAAATTCGCATAAAAGTCTGAGAAAAAGTAAAACGGTTTTAACGTACGGGATAATAGCAGAGACAGAGTGAGAGAGAGAGAGAACAAGCAGAGCAAGCGCCCGCTACGGAATGACTGCAACATTTGCCATACCCTATGAAAGCTATGCGAAAGGGTATATTGTCTTTATGTATGTTAAGACTTAATAGATGAATCAATCAGAGATTCAGCATCTAATGTGAACATGTATATTTATGTTGCATTGCAATTTTATAGATTTTTATTTTTATTAATTATTTTTATTGAATATTTAAAGTTTTATTTTTTATTTTTAATAATCATTATTTTATTATTTATTTTATTGTTTATTTTTATTATAAATTTTCACAATTTATATTTTATTATTTATTTTTAGTATTTATTTTTATTATTTATTTTTGTTATTTATTTTTATTATTTATTTTTATTATTTATTTTTATTATTTATTTTTATTATTTATCTTTATTATTTATTTTTATTATTTATCTTTATTATTTATTTTTATTATTTAATTTTATTATTTATTTCCATTTTATATTTTTTTTTTTGTTTTTTATTTCCACTTTCTATTTTTATAATTTATTTTTATTATTTATTTTTGTAATTTATTTTTATTATTTATTTTTATTATTTATTTTTATTATTTATTTTTATTATTTATTTTTATTTTCTATTTTTTTTTTGTTTTTTATTTCCACTTTCTATTTTTATAATTTATTTTTATTATTTATTTTTGTAATTTATTTTTATTATTTATTTTTATAATTTAGTTTTTATTATTTATTTTTTTTATTTTTATATTTTTTTTTATTTTTATATTTTTTTTTAACAAATATTTTGTTTTTTCTTGTATTTATTTTTATAGATTTCTTTTTTGTTCATTTGAAGCGCAACTTGTAGTTTATCATTTGCATATTTATGCTAAAACTTTGTTAGTTTTTTTGCAATAATTTTTATTGTTGTTAGATTTCATTGTTATTGTTATTGTTGTATTTTTTTTCTTTAACGCGTTCGCATTGATGATGAGCAAATTCGTGGCACGTGCGTTTCGCCTCTTTTCAGCGACTTGGGTCAATTTGTGGCATGGCAATAGCGTGGCGTGGCGTGGCATGACGTGGGCGTAATTAGTGGGTAGTATAATAATTTAGTGGTTGCTTCATCCTGGCCATGAATCGTTGTGTCTGCCACCGGGCGGCACCTTAATTTGCTCAACACAACACAAAAAAAAACCAGAGAAAACTATGTTTTGGTTTTGCAGATGTTTTGTTGTTCTTGTTGCCGTTGTTGTTGCTGATGATGATTTTGTTTATCAATTGTTGTGGCACGCCACACACACACACACACACACACCAAAAGCAAAACAAGTAATAATATTTGTGGCAAGCGCATTGAACCCGAAACTGTAACCAACTGGTCGTCGCCTCCTGTTGCAAGCTGTATGTTTGTGTGTCTTCGTCTCTCTTTCTATCTCTTTTACACTTTTAGTATGTTGTGTAGCCATGCGGCGCATGTGCAACGGCTTGTTGCAGGAAGCCAACAAATTACGCCACAACAGTTGGACAACAAGACAGACATCAACATCAACATCGACATCGTCATCGTCATCGTCATCATCATCCTCAGGTGCGAGACAAATGATTGAGCTGCGGTAATTTAGTTTCAACTGCCAGCCATGACACATTTTACGGGCGCCTTTTCTGGAGCGCAACGCTTAGTCGTCTATACTACTGCCTCTAGTTTTTTTTTCCCCCCTCCCTACCTTTCCCCACTCCACCTTTCTACTCAATGTGTAATTGAAAATACAAAGTCAACAAAATGGCCGCAATGGCAGCAAACTACAACTTGGACTTTTAATTGATTCAACTGTACTAACGGCACATTCTCTCAAGTACTTTCCGACTACTTTTGCAGCACTTAACTATTTTTCTTTTTTTTTTTCTTTTTCTTTTTCTTTAAGCTCAATTTAAATGTCACTTTTTTTTTGTGCTTTGTCATTGTCATTGTCAGTATTACAAAGTTCTTTCTCTGTATGATTTGACTAACTTTAAGCCCCGTTTAGACTAAAGAACTTTTGGCGAAAAAGTTTTGAAACTTTTGCATAGAACTTTGCTTTTTATAAGTAACTATCAGTATAAACTTATAGATTATTTATGTGATATCTGATATATCAGGCAGCTATATATATTATTATATTGTCAAGTTTAATTTTGATAATTATAGTATTTTATTTAACATCATCTATATTTTATATCAGTTTTTTTTCTAGTCTAAACACAGAAGAGCATTCAGTAATTCTTTATTTTATCTTTACAAACTTGATTTTTACACCACGCCTCCCGCGCGTGCTCTCTCTTTCTCTCTCTCTCTTGCCACATTTCATTCTACAATTCTTATCCATCTTGGGAAGTTGTTAAAGTTTTGTTGTTGTTGTTGTTACCAACAGTGAAGAAAAATAAAAAAAAAAAAAAATAAGAGCTGAGAAAAACTTTTGCGCTGTCTTTTTTTGACTGTTTCTTCCGACTGTTGGCTACGTTTTCGTTGCCTTTTACATGACAGACAGACACATACACATAGGCACACACCTTTTCTTCTTCTTCTTCTTCTTTTTATTATTATTCTTCTTATTGTTGTTGTTGTTGTTTTGGTTCTGTTTTCAGTGTTTTTGTTTTGGCAGCCTACAAACGAAAACTTCTTTGGCTTTGGCTTTACGTTTTTTTTTTTTTCTTATTATTTTATTTTATTTTTTTTTATTTTTGAGAGACACTCGCTTGAGAAGTTTTGTGGTCTAGAAAAAGTTGTAACCACAGAAAAGTTTAAATTTCAAAAGGCAACAACTTTGATTCTTTCTTTTACCTCTTGCTCTTTGTGTCTTCTGTTCTTCTTGTTCTTCTTTTTTTTTTAGAGGAACTGGAACTGACAAACGAATGTGACGCTCGCTTGGATATTATTTCGTATATTTTTTTTTTTTTTGGTTTTCAGTTTTTGGTTTTAGGTTTTGGCTTTTCGACGCAGCTCTGCTCTCTTCGCTGTGTGGCATTGTTATAATTATGGGAATTCTTATTGTGGTTTCTCACTCTCATTTCTATGTGTCCATCTGTCCATATGTATGTATGTGTATGTGTGTTTGTGGTTTTTGGACAGCGCAATTTTGATTTTGGTTTCCAACCGGAGAGCAAAGTCGAGGCAAAATTGGTTGATGAGATAAAAGTAAAATACCAAAATATCTGATGATAAAACAGAATGAAAAATGTTTTGGAAAACTCATCACTTCACATCAGTTGTAGTAGAGGTTCGCATTGTATACTATATATATATAGTATATAATCAAACAGTCAAGGCAAATCTACACATCTTTCACTCAAAATAACTGCAAATTGTGTTGCATCCAAAAATGGAAAGAAAATAATGAAGAAAAAACAAAAAAAAAAAGGAAGCAGACAAACTACAAAAATGATCATGATGATGAAGAAGAAGAAATGTTACAAATTGTTTACATAAGCGTCAAAATGCCCAAAAAAAAAATTGAAAAAAAAAAAATTGTGGGGCAAGATCGGTTGTCAGACATTTGTTTATATAGTATATACATATATATATAGACTGCATTAGCGAGGGCAGTTTATAAAGTTTGTTAACTCAAAATGCACTGTGAGTCAGCTCAATACGTAAAAGGTAAAACGATATTATCATAAAGAAAAAAAGTAACGTCATATGACAATATGAAAATACAACCTTCGATACCACCGTCAAGTTAAATAGAACAAACGCCTTCAGTGTGAGTTTCAACCATTGACTGTGGGTGGTACTCATACTCATACTCATACTTATACGTATAGTCATAGTCAAAGACTCATTCGATATGTATTCATAACATACTGCGCCAATATTTACACTACATTGATGGACATATTCAACAATGTTTACCTATTTTTTTTTTTTTTTTTGTATTTTGTTCAATTCTTGTTTTCGTTTCATTTCATTTATTTTACTATTTTTAATGCTTTACATTTCTACATATTCAAATTTGTAAAGTTTCGTAGCTATTTATAACTGACATACTAATTTGTAATTTGTTTAATGATTCACTTAGAGCACTTCACTTTATCAAGTGTGGGAATATATATATATATATTCTCTGGTAATAGGGGGAACAAAGTCAGTTAACCCGACAATAATCTAACAGTTACCCCTTCCTTCTTCACTTCCATTTATAACTCTCTCACTTTAAGGCATACCTATGCTATCTATAAGATATTTGTATTCGAATTGTTGACCCAACTTGTTAGGCCAATGAAACGTAGAGTCTGATAAGATTAGATTGACAAGGCCATTAGTTCTCAGAACTGTTAAGGAGTTTATAAATAATATGTAGTTTATTATATTATTAACGATTGTAAATAGTTGTGAAAGCATTAATCGCTTTCAATCAATTAATAAAACAAACAAAAAAACTTAATTGACTTTGGAAGTGCCAAAGATTTCATAGCCTTACAGACAAAAGTTCAATTTTTAAACATTCGTTCCTATGGCAACTCTATGAAATGGTGGTCCGATTGGGGCCCAAAATTTCTGAGTCGTTAAGTTATTACTGTAAATCAATTTTCGTCCGATCATTTCTATGGCAACTATATGATATGATGGTCCGATCCAGCTCGTTCCGTCCTTTATACAGGTTACCAAACCAAGTTTCATTGACGTAGACCTACAGAGAGTCATGCAGATTTGCATCCTGCAGTTGTTACTGATCAATAATATATATACTTAGAGCGTTATAACAAAAAATAGACATACAAGGGCGTTACAAACTCCTGGTCAAAATTAATATACACTCGCCAAGAAAATAAAAAAAAAAAATCACATATATTTATTTCACACCATTTAATGGAATATATGTATAACGCAAAAATAAAAACAAAAACTTACAAATATATTTCGATATAAAGCTGAACGTGTGACGTCACGGCAAATCACAAGATCAACACATTATAAAAAGCAAAATAAGACTAGACAAGACTAGACCAGAAAGACGAACGGATAGACAGATAAGAAAAAACAGCACAGTTAACAAGTGTATAGGTAGTGTATATACAGAAGATATCTGATGTATACTATATACTATATATAACAAAGTACTCAATAAAGTGTACATCTGTCTAGATCGACGACGAGTATGTTCATATTAATCTACACGAAAGCGATCGACATCGAAATTGAAATTGAAATCGAAATCGACATCGAAGTGTGAGGAGTGTTATAGTGTTATGTTTATTGTATAGCAACACAACAACAGCATCGTCATTCATTGATCCTCATTCATGAGTGTGTTTATCATGAGTTATTTGCAAAGCAAAAGCGGCAAATCAAAACAAATGTCTACTAATGAGTCAATTAATGAGTCAATTTCATTTCAAAATTTATTTCATTATGAACTAAGAAACAAAAAAAATGCAAAATCATATGTCTAAGAGTTCAGAATTCAGCAGAATATCGTCGTGTCTAGACATTGCGAAATTCATTGGAATTATGCGCACGGCAACAATTTCTCTAAAGAAAATTTCAAATTTTCACAATTTTTTTTCGAAATTTTTTTGTGAAAATTGCTTTGAGAGGAAATTATAGTTCATTAATTGTAAGCAATGAATGATATGCAATTATTAAAATATACAATTAATAAATTTATATATTAATCATTTGAAAGTTCTATTTCATATGTTAGAGAAATCATTCTGTCTCTGTGTATGTGTGTGTGTCCCACATATAGCATGTGAACTCATTTTTTCTGGCAAGCCTAGGTATATTATTATTATGAACCGCATTGTACACACTTGGAATCTGGAATCTCTTTGAGTATTTATTTTGAATATGAAATAAAAAAACTGATGACTCAATGAATCTTTGTGCTGCTGCTGCTGCTACGCTGCGCTGCCGCCGCTTTACCTACTTTCAATATTTTTGCGTCGACGCGAGCACTAAATTTTTGTATTTGTAGCCCAGAAAAGCTGAACGCCAACAGAAGCAGAGCAACAACAGCAAAAAAAACCCAATTGACAACTGTAAAACATGGCATCAAGCATGCAAATGACGTAAGCGTACGGGAGCCAAATGCCGCATAAAATAGCCAAACACACACAAACACAGGAGACCAAATGCTGCAAAAAGTAAAAAATATGATAAATACAAATAAATGAAAACAACAACAACAACAATACAAATACAGCCGCAGACAGAAAACTTCAATAATTTACAGTTGTTGGCGAACAGCAGCAGCAGACGCATGATTTATTAGCGACAAACATTTTGCGAAATTACAACTCAAGTTTATGGCGCACACATACACATACACACACCCACACACAATCGCACTCAAAGAGAGTAAGAGCGAGCGCGTAAAAAGAGAAGAGAGAGAGTGTGTACATACGATACGTTGTTGTAACGTAATGTTTTAAGACGTAAGCGTCTCTTGCTAGCTTCTCCATCAATCATTCCAACTTTTGGCGCCTTCAATTGATCAAAATTGATCTTTACAATTGATCAATGCAAAAAAAGAAAAAAAAAAATCGATTGTTGTCTCGTAACGTAAGCTCGACGTAAACGACAGCAAGGTCGCTATTTTCATTCACAAAAACCAATTGGGTTCCGGTTTGTAACGTAAGAGACAGCCAGCGCAAGAGCAAGAGCAAGAAAGAGAGAGAGAGAGAGAGAGTGAGAGCTAACGCAAAGTAAGAGATTATCAATGCAAATTCACTTTGCCTTTTATTTTTTTTATTATTATTTATTAATAGTTCTTTCTCACCCTTTGTTCTAGCACTATTACACACACACACATAGACATGTAAATATGTGTCGCTGCACGTGCTTACGCCCGCATAAGTCTACAACTACAGCTACTGATGTACGCAGCGCAGCGCAGCGCGGAGCAGCGTTTGTGTGTTTTTGTTTCTTTTGGTCTGGTGTTATTTTTGTTCTTCTTTGCTTTTGCTTCATTATTTTGTGAAGCGCTTGTGAAAGGAAATAATTGCTTTATTTGTTGTTGTTGCTGGTTGCTATGCGCACGTTGCATTTTGAAAAAAAATTTCTCGATGGGAAGTTTAAAATTGTTCGCAAGCTTTTTTTGGTTTTTTTATTAGCTAATATTTGTGCGTGTGTATGTATGCGCGCCTTGCTCAATACTTACAAAAAAAAAAAAATCTAAACAGCAATAAACAGTAAATAAAGAAAAATTAGGCAGGAAATGCGCGCGTCGGTAACATAATTAAGCCGACTTGTAGGTCAAGACGTGGGTGGAGAAAAAGAGAGAGATAGAGACAGCGAGAGAGGGGCAGCTTGAACAGTATGTTGCAATAACGGTAAACGCATAATGTGACTTAAAAAGCTCTCACTCACAACTAACTAACTGACAGCGGATGACTGAGCAATTGAGAAAGTGACTTGATGACGAACAACGATCAACTAACTGAGGAGTCGGAGGGGTAACAAAAAGAGAAAGAATGAGAATGAGGATCAGTGACAAATTACAAAAAATGGCCGACACAATTATAGTGTGCATAAAGCTTTAAATGGCAACTTCCGTGCAATCAGAAAAAAAAAACATAAAAGAATATTAGACAAATTTGCACATTTATTAATCAAAGACAATTGAATAATTGCCAGCATATATAAAAAAAAAATAACTGGAGTACAGCGTACAGACAGCATATAATGAACAGCAAAACGCAGAAGTAGACAAAGACGAAGAGCAGAGCATAAGGAAGAAATCAACACCTACACATGCAAACACAAACGCTCTTGCACACACACACACTCGCGCATGCATATATACATATATGTATATCACGCTCACCAGCAGTTATGCTCTCGCAATGCAGACAGCAGGTGTGAGAGCGAGAGTAAGAGCGAGACAACAGTGCAATGCCAAAGACAATTGTCAAGTGCTGCTGTTTGCTGTTGTTGTTCTTGTTGTTGTTGTTACTGTGGCTGTAGCTATAGCTGTTATTCTTGTTGTTGTTGTTCTTACTGCACTTCCTACTAGGAAATTCTATAGAAAAATGTGCACAGGCGACGCCGTTGTCGGCAAGTGTCATTTGAGAAGCACATACACACACAAACACATGCATATGTACATATAAAAACGGATCTCTGTGCAGCTGTCACAGAGTTCATGTGTATGCGTATAACTTACGAGAGAGTTTGAGTGCATTTTATGCTCTTTTTTTTTATTGTATGCAGCAAAATTCATAAAATCAGAGAAGCAGCAGCTGTCGCAACAACAGTAAAACAAACTTCAACTCTAGATTTTAGTCAAGTCATTGTTGGAATGGTGAAATTGCTGGAATAGAGAGTAGCGTATGGCTGCTTTGGGGATGGGGATGGAGTTGGGTTTGGGGTAAGGTAAGCTTCAATACTGCTGTTGTGTCTCTCGTTTACGGCCCATTGAGCACCCCATGAACTTTTGTGCTCAATATTTGACTTGCCAAAAAAAAAAAAAGAAAATGATTATGCGACAACAAAAAGAGAGAGAGAGGCAGAAAGAGCAACAGAGACAGAGCGTATATATAATTGCATAATGATGCCAAAACTCCATTTGGCAGCAGTAGCAGCAGCAGCAGCAGCAGCAATAGTAGCAGTAACAGTTGCCAAGCAGCGTGATTCAATTTCGTTTTGATTAATATGCCACATTTCAATCTTGAATTGTGCCAAATTGCACAGTCGCATAGCCATTAAATGTTGACAGTAATCATTAGATATTTATTTATCTTGTATTTTCACGAACTGCTGGAAACTACGGGTGGCTAATTTTGCGCATTTTCTCTCAGACACAAAAAAAAAGAAGAAATTCCAACACATGTGAGTATGCATGTGCGTGTGTGTGTGTGTGTGAGTAATTTTTCCACACTGCCTTTTGGAAGAACATTTCACTTCAATTCATTTTTGCTTGCTTTTCTTTTCATTTCTATTTTTTTTTTGTTTTTGGTTTTTTTTTTCGCCCACCTATGGCGGCATTCAACAAAATTCCGTTCAATTTTCGCTTAATGCAAGGAATTTTCCTAGCTACCTGACAGTGATTTTTATGTGTGAGTCTGCATGTGTGTGTGTGTGTGTTTGAGAGAGAGTGTGGTAGGCGTGGGAATCGCAACTCATCGTAGAACAAAAATTGCAATTGTCGTAGGACGTGTGAAAATGTGCGGAAGACAGGAAACGTGTCCCGCTGCTATTTGTTTTGCAATTCCTAGAACTTAAAACTCGGAACTAATTGAAGCAAACAAAAAAATAAAAATGCAATAAGCAACAATTTCAAACATTTAAGATACCAAATATATATATAAAACATTTCTTATATATTTACCAAAAAAAAAAAATAAATCATAGAAAGAAAAAATTTGTACAGTATATATTCATATTTACCTACCGTTTGAGTGCCTCTAATTCAACGTGTATTCCAAATGCAGCTGCTGCTTTTTTTCTTCTTCTTTTTGCAAAAGCGATGACAAATTGATCGAAAAAAAAATATATACTTTCGACTGACAACAGACGATATTGTCAAAAAAACAAAAAATAACACAGACAAAATACACTTGCGAATATGACGTAGAGACGGGACAAGCAATGTAGTGAGAGAGCGAGAGAGAGATACACAACGACTTGGTAGCAGTTTCGAGAGATCTTTGCTTCTGCTCTTAAGTCGATACCGAGTGTACAATAATTTATTAACTCGTTTTATATATATTTAATTTTTTTTATTTTATTTTATTTATTTATTTATTTTTTTGTAAATTTATTTTCTTAATATTATTTTTTTTTTTGTTTTGTTTTGTTGTTGTTTGAAGTTGTTGACGGACGGATTTTTCACACTTTTCTTACGCTTTTAGCCGTTTCTTCTTTTATGCAGCAGCATATTTAATTTATTTGCTTTACGCGAGTAGCAGCAACAATTTATTTATTATAAATGCTTGGGCTCCCACGCACACAAACAAATAAAAACGCGCACACATTTATACATACGTACACACACATACGGCTCACACACTGAAACACGTACGCAACGCAACGCACCGCGCGCTCTCTTTCACTCACTCTCTCTCTCTTTCTGCGTCTCTTCAAAACACATAGACAGAATATTCATTCACGATACGATTACGATACGTATAAAATGATCACCGTGCTCGCTCACACCCATGGGGGCGAGAGCATTTGTTGTTTTTGCTGTTGCTGTTGTTGAATTTGTCTGTTTGTCTGGCGGCTGTTGATGGCTGCGCGACTACGGCTGATGAGGCTGCTCTTGCTGCTGATGTTGAAGAAAATCCAAGAAAAAAAAAATAATACTAGTATATGAAATGAATGCGACCGCAAAGCGAAGACGAAGACGCACAAAAGTAATTAACACGAAAAAATATAAGTGCTTCTCTTCTTCTTTTTCTTGTTGTTTGTTGCTGCTGTTGTTTTTGATGCGCTTCTTGTTGTAGTCCAAATTCTTATTTTATACTTTTTCTTTCGCTATTTAGCTTATTATTTTTATTATTATTTTTTATGTCTTCTGATTTTTGACTTTATTCAATTTTTCATCGTTTTATGCCGCCGTTGTCTACCTGTGCTACCAACACTTTCGACGCCGCTGTTGCTGTTGCTGTTTCTGTTGCTGCTGCTGCTGATTTACGTTGAACAAGCACAAAAACAACAAACACACACACACACAAAACACTCACGAAACGTTAAGAGGAAAATACGATACTCTGCGCGGAACGAACGGAACCCGTATATATGCACGCGCTCGCATTTAGAAAGGCCACTTTGATTACACGTCGATTACACTTGCATGCCGCATCGCATATATTTATTTATGTTTAAAGTTCGCTTTTGTCGTTTATATTCGATTGGTTGAATGCTGATTTAATTTCGATTTTTAATTAGCTGATGTTTAATTTTTTTTTTTTCCTTTTTTTCTCTAAGTGCCACAAAAAAATCAACTCGCGTTACGTTACGTTACGAACGAAGTACAAGCGTTTTATTTGGTTGACATCGACAGTCTGAAACAAGTGTGGCAGTACGACATTAACATAAAAATGCATTGAATTGTCTGTAATACCAAAACAAATAGGAGCAAAAAAATGCGTTTACAGAAAATTGTTTTGCGTTCAAATGAGTAAAAAATATGCGCCAATAGGAGCAAATTATTGCGTCAACTAAATTTATTTTTCTTTAAATATAATAATCCAAAACTATTTATAATTAATTTTTGTAAAATTTGAAAGTATTTTTACAAATTTTAAGTAAGAAAATTGATTATAATAAAAATTGTCGAATACTTTGCAGAATGTAAAAAGAGTCATAACAGCTTAACAATCGCTAAACAGAACTGTTGGGCAGCACTTTCCTCTGTGTGTTATTTTGCAACACTGCAGTTGTAAATAACATGTGTTTCCAAACACGCGCTTTGCAACAAATATAAACAAAAACAAAAATTTTCATTTAAAATCAACAGATGGGTGTTCGTGGCTTAACAAGCTATATTGCGCAACGCGCTGAGATTTATCTAAAACCCTACGAGCTCCACAACACTGCATTAGTTATCGATGGTGACAATTTGGCATGTAATCTCTATAAAGATGTAACCGGCACATATTCAGCCTTTGGCGGAGACTATGATGATTTCTATCGTGCTGTGCTACAATTTTTTCAAGTGCTAGCCGAGTGCAATATACGCGCCTATGTCTTAATGGATGGTGGCTATGAAGAGCGTAAACTGCGTACAGTAAGCAAAAGATTACGTGGTAAAATTGCTGTAATCAAACGTATAAATCCTTGCGCTTCCATTACATTATTTCCGTTGCATTTGAAAGAAGTTTTCATTGATGCTGTGCGAGATTGCAATGTTCCCGTTATGCGTTGTGTCTTTGAGGCTGACGATGAATTGGCAGCACTGGCACGTAAACTAAATTGTCCCGTTTTATCCTATGATTCTGATTTCTATATACATAATGTTAAATATATTCCCCTCATAACACTTACCGTTAAAGTTTTAACCAAAAAACAAAAACAAACAACAGCAACGGCGGCGGCAGCGGCGCAGCAAGAGCAGCGTCAATTGCGTAAACATGAAGCAAGACATGTTGAAAAACGCACAAAATCAAATAAAATTGTAACCGGCATCAAAACAACTGAAACATCGACGAGAACGACAACAAAAACTGCAGTGAAAACTTATAAATATCTTGACTGTTGCATTTATCGTGTCGAGCATCTTTGTGGCCGTGGCGCTTTAACTGCTGAGAAGTTGCCACTTTTTGCTGCACTGTTGGGCAACGATTATATAGCGCGGTATGTAGAATCTTCTCAAGCATTTAACATTTTTCTATTGAAATTTTATTGTGATTTTTATTTTTGTAGTTCAGCATTTGCAAACTTCTTTGATGTTGGCATGGGCAAAGCTGGACGCAGTCGCAAATTGAGGCAGCAACAGCGACGCATACGTCTTATACTGCAATGGCTTAAAGAGCAGACAGCGGAATCGGCTTTAGCTAAAGTTTTGTCCAGGCTAAAGAAGGTAAGTTGCAACTAGAAACGTGCGGAAATTTGAAAACTTTCGTAGTAAAGTTCATTAAGAAAGTTCCGAAAAGTTATTGAAAGCTAAGATGAAAGCATCGGAAATTAAACATTTTTAATTGATAAAAGCTGCTGAAAATCTTTGAGATGAAGCTCAAGTTTTAGTATGCAAAGTTGCAAAGTGAATCAAATGAAATTTTCCTTATTAATCATATAAAAGTTCTTGAAATTTGAAAACTTTCGTAGTAAAGTTCATTAAAGTTCATCGAAAATTAATTGAAAATTTTTAAATGATGAAAGCTGCTGAAAATATTTAAGAGAAACGGGCAGAAATTTGAAAACTTTCGTAGTAAAGTTCATTAAGAAAGTTCCGAAAAGTTATTGAAAGCTAAGATGAAAGCATAGGAAATTAATTGAATTTTTAATTGATAAAAGCTGCTGAAAAGCTTTGAGATAAAGCTCAAGTTTTAGTATGCAAAGTTGCAAAGTAAAGCAATGAAATTTTCTTCTTTCATCATATAAAAGCTCTTGAAATTTGAAAACTTTCGTAGTAAAATTCATTAAGAAAGTTCCGAAAAGCTCTTGAAACATAAGATGAAAGCTGCTGAAAATCTTTGAGATAAAGCTCAAGCTTCGATATGCAAAGTTGCAAAATAAAGCAATGAAAGTTTCTTCATTAATCATATAAAAGCTCTTGGAGCTTTATGAAAGCTCATTTCAAATATGCAAAGCTGTATATAAAATTATTATAATATATTTATTTATTATATTTTTATTATTTATATTTGAGGCAAGATATTGTATAAACAACAGATAAGAAATGTAGCTTTAAGTTTAAGCTTCATTTCCTTGGCCTTATCATCATAACGGCACGCTTCAGCGAATATTCAACGCCACGAAATGAACGCCAATTGATGCCTTTGCCCGTTGTATTATCTTTATAGACGCCAGCCAAGTTACTGCAACAGAAAGATTCGATATATTTATTATATAATGTAAAGGTTTAATAGGCAAATACTTGATATTACCTATCGAGACATTGATGATACCACCATGCAGATTGATAGTTAGCAGCACAATTCACTTTCGGATGCAAATCATTATCACGATCGTATGTGGTAAATTTCATGCCATGATGTTTCCTCAATGAATCTCCAGCTGTACCTGTTGCTTTGCCCAATGTATGTAAAATGAAATTTTCATCCTCATTGCCAATGGCAAATTTCTCATATAATTCATGTCGTACATCACCATCAAAATCCTCAAGTATTATCAATAACTCTTGACTACGTGCAGCTGTCATGGCATGAATTTTATTTAATCCCATAAAGAATTCACCATCTAAATCACCAAAACCGTCCCTATAAACATTCCATGGACGATTGAAGACAACGCTACCATCGTTACGTTTCAATATAATTGTCCAATTGCCGCCCTGTGTTTCCGCATCGCAGACAACATCAAATGCATCCTTTGAAAAGTTGGGCAGAGTTAGACTATAGATGCCACTGGTTTTGGCATCCGTACATCTTTCTTGCATTGCCATGGATTGCTGTGCCTGCTTTTGCATTTCAAAAAGTTGATTCAATAATTTAAATTGTCTTTCTTGCTCCAAGCTATAGACAAATAAAAGAAGAAGCAGTAGCAGCAGTCGAAGAAGTTTTATGAAATGAAATTTCTGTTTAAAACTTACTTTAAATTTCCCAATTGTGTTTGTATAGTGATGAAAGCTTTTGTCAGATTCATTTCAATCATTGCACTACACTCACTATGAATACCCAATGTATTCACTGCAAGTAAATATATAAATAATACTTTCTTATGCCACATCTTTATTTTTTTTTTGTTTTTTGTTTTGGTTTCTCTAATTTCTGGTTTTTCCTGTTTCTCAATCGTGCGCGATCAGACTTTGGGGGAATTACTTATGCGACTGAAGCTTACAAATTTTGCGATTCCGACATTTATAGCGATAATTCGGAATTGCGAGAATACAGTGAATAAATCTTAAAGTAAATATTCATTGAGCTATAAAAAATGCTTAAGATTATGCTGAAGATTTTTTTTGGGATGAAGTATACGCGGTAGCTGTAGAGTAGAGCGGTTAGAGAGATTACTTTGTGACATCAGCAAATGTATTTAAAGCCTATAAGAAGGCGTGGCTGGATATATAATATATATATATATATATATAGTCTTGCTCAGCATACAGAGTTGAGAGTTTTGGAGCATGTCCGACGTTAGATCTCGCAGAATATAAGAGCTACAGACTTTGAATTTGTGATAAATTTCTGGTATTACTTACAGACAACACTTGCATATAAAATCCATATAAAAATCGAACCTAGCCTTACAAAATGGGCCACTACACTCACAATTTTAAAGTTATATGTTGGAAATTTTGATACCGTATAATGCGGACTAACATTGACAATCTGTGTAAATTTGAATGAATTTGAAGAATAAATATAAAAGTTATGCGAATTTTAATTTTCTAGGGTACCAGGTATCAAACAGTTGAACATAAATTTCTTACTAGTGTAGCATAAGACTAAAGTTTAATTTAAATACAAAATTGTAATCAAAATTTTAAAATATTATATTTACAGTCGCAGCGGGAATCTCTAGTCGCACAAGTGCAGGCAGCAATTTCTGGCTATTCCAATGAGCTGTGCCACGCCTACGAATTCTTTGAGAAGCACTATGAGAATGCATTTAAACACATAGCGCCAGCTAGTGATGAGGAGAATGAAGTAGAAGATGAAGAAGAGGAAGAAGCGGAAGCGCAAGTGACAGATGATGAAACTGCAGAGGAAGATGATGAAGAAGATGAACTGCAGGAGCAACAACAGCAAGCTGAGCAACTGCAGGCAGATGAAGGTAGCACGGAGCAACAGGCAGAAGATGAAGATGAAGAAGAGGAAGATGAGGAAGAAGAAATTGAAGATGAAGAAGAGGAAGAGGAAGATGAACATACTGCAAACATTGTGGATAAAACTTTACTATTTCCACAATGGTTTCGCGACAAGCTCTATCCAGCACATCTTGGACGTTACTTTGTGGACCTGTGGCATCTACGCAAATATATAAATAATCCACAAATTGAACATTTTCCCTACATCGATGCCAATGCTTTAGCCTTACCAATACTTGACTATAGCTTTGCATTGCTACATCATGTCACTGGTGAGGAGACACAACCGGAACTAGATGAGGAGGGACAAGTAAAACCCATAGAATATACATATTTGACACGTGCATTACGTGTTACCAATGTGCGTTATTATCGTCGACCCATTGAGCAATCACCCGCCAGCAGTTATGATCCCAATGCAACAGATGCACAACATTTGCGTGCAGTCTTTGAGCAATTTGTGCCACATGCTCAGGTGCCGTTGCTATTTGAGAAATTGCAAGAATTACCAGAAGATTTGCAATTATATTTTCTGGCTATTGTCTATTGGTTGCATCGCTCGGAGCATTGTGAACTGTTGCATTTGCATGCATTGCTGCTCTCACTGGTTGTGTTACGTACGGTTGATGTTACAATACCCGCGGAGCGTGAGATTAAAGAATTTTCTCGACGTTTTGGTAAAATTCTTAAACAGGAACGCGCTGTGCGTGATAAGGAGGCAGCGGAGGGTGTTAAACGTGGCATAAAGTCAACACTCTTGGAGCTGCCAGTGCCGGAACGTATGGCACATGTACCAAAATCTGATTGTTATTTGGTGCAAGAGAAATTATTGCCACATTTTCATATGCAGGAAATATTTAAAAAGAAATTTGATTTATATTCAACGACAGTTTTACATGCATTTGCTGAATTTCAATCGGTTGTCTATCAACTCAATGGATTGAATGCATTGTTAAATCAACCATGGCAAAGTCCACGTATGAATCATTTGTATTGTGGCGCCTTCATTTATAATATTTATGATTTACTGCGCAATCGCATTGATGTACGTTATCATATTGAACATTTTCTGCTGGCCGATTCACGTCTAATGTATGATTTTTATTGTTTCCTATGGGATTGGTGTGTCACATTTATACCACATTGGAAGCAACAATCGGAAACGGAACAAGCTGCTGCTAAAGTTGTTGAAAAGAAACGTTTGAAAAAACAACGACAAGCGGCACGTAAAGCTGCTGCAGCTGCTGGTGAATCGACAACAGATCCAAATGCTGAAATGTTGGAAAATAGTGAAAATAATGATGATGAATTTTATGATTTGAATAACAAATTCTGTGGACTCAAAATGTAGTTAAATATATTGTTTTGTTTTTTTCATAAATTGCAATTTTTAAATTTGGCGCGTCTTTGTTTTGCAATTGCAGGTTTAGCCAACACTGGAAACGCATTTTATGCATATCGATTATTTTTATTGCAATAACAGCACTCTATGCGCGCACTGTTAACAGCATGTTAAAATAACATTGTGTTATATTAGAGGTAAGTTATTTATATTAATTAATTTTTATTTATTTATTTAATTAATTTTATATATTTGACTATTTCAATTGAAATGTATAAAAAATAATGCTTACAGCAATAGATCAACATTAATTGGCCTACGTGATTTTAACATAACATAGCAATAACATAGTACTGTAAATAATGCAAGTGTCATGCTAGCATAAACGCCAACACATAACGCAGCGCAGCTGACGTCGCTGCAAACGCATTTATATATTTGTTATCGTTTATAATCAGTTCATCCAAAAAAAAAAAAAAAATAGATGCTAGACAACATTAAATTGCGATTATTTTGCAATTAGCAATAGTAAAAAATAAACAATAACACTGCCAATGCATTTGCTGTAATCCAACAGCAGCAAAAAAACAACAACAACAACTATAGATAATAATAATAATAACAACAACGCAGCAGCAGTAGCAGCGCAAGAAGAAGCAGCAAACGCTGGGGAATAGTCAAAACAAAGGAAAATATATTTCGACTACGTAATTTTGGAAAGTGATCGACACCGCGCACCGCATCGCAACGCACTGGATGCTGATTAGCCTTTATTCACAGTTAACACGCAAAATGGATAGCGTCTTCGAGGCATACCTTGGCCCAGATAGCCTTTTGGCTGGTGCTGTTGGCGGCGCCGTTGGCAGCGGTGAACCTGAGGATATACCAAAACGTAATACAGATGTTTGGCTACTTGGCAAACGTTACAATGCCATACAAGGTAAGCAAGTGCAGCATGTTAAGATATATATAGAAATTATATAGCAAAATATTTACTTGCAGAATTGGAATTAATACGACGTGATATACAATCACGCTTATGGTGCACATATCGTCATGGTTTCGTGCCACTTGGTGAGGTGCAGTTAACCAGCGATAAAGGTTGGGGCTGCATGTTACGCTGTGGCCAAATGGTATTAGCGCAGGCATTGATTGATTTACATTTGGGTCGCGATTGGTTTTGGACAACGGAATGTCGTGATGCAACATATTTAAAGATTGTTCAACGATTTGAGGATGCACGTAAAAGTTATTACTCTATACATCAAATTGCCATGACGGGTGAATCACAAAATAAAGCTGTTGGCGAATGGCTGGGACCCAATACTGTTGCCCAAATACTCAAGTGCGTATAAGAAAGAGATTTCCATATTTAATGTCAACTAATTTTAATTTTTACTCTTTCATAGAATTCTAGTGCGTTTTGATGATTGGAGTTCACTGGTCGTGCATGTGGCCATGGATAGCACTGTTGTACTCGATGATATATGTAATACTTCTAGCTGCTGTTCCTGCTGCTTGCTAAACTTTTACTAATCTTACAATTTTTTGTTTGCCAACACAGTTTCACTCTGCGAAACACCCAATGATATCACGTGGAAACCATTGCTACTCATTGTACCATTGCGTCTTGGCATAACCGATATTAATCCCATGTATATACCTGCACTAAAGCGTTGCCTTGAATTAAACAGCAGCTGTGGCATGATTGGCGGTCGTCCAAATCAAGCACTTTATTTTCTTGGCTATGTTGATGATGAGGTGCTATATTTGGATCCACATACAACACAACGTGCTGGCTGTGTGGGACAAAAGTTAACAACAGCTGAGCAAGAACTTGATGAAAGTTATCATCAGAAATATGCAGCACGTTTAAGTTTTAGTGCCATGGATCCATCATTGGCTGTATGTTTCCTTTGCAAGACACGTAACAATTTCGATGAGTTGCTGCAACAGTTGCGCCAAGAGGTGCTTAATCTTTGTACGCCAGCGCTCTTTGAGATTAGTCAATCGCGTGCCGTCGATTGGGATACAGCTGATGATATTGAATGGCCAACAATGCCGGATATTGATTGGCCAGCTAGTAGTGGTAGTACAGGCGGTGGCAGTGAATCTGAGCCATTTTCCATATTGGGTAAGAATTGAGTTTTAACTCAAAATGTTTCTTTAACTCAAAATAATATTAAAAATCTGTTTCTTATCAATTGTTAGGCGACAGTAAACCGAGTAGTGCTCCTATCTGAGACAAAGAGCATGGCATAGGAATAAAATAAACAGAGAGTGAGTTAGTGAGAGAGAGTGGCAATGAGAGCGAAAGAGATAGATAGATAGTTAAGAAGAGAAAGTGAGTCTCTCACAGCGTTTGCGCTGTGAAATTACCTGCAGGAAACTAGAGCAAACGGATGCGGATGCGGATGCTGATGTTCGAAATAAAAAAAAATGATGGCTATAAACTATAAGCAGAGAAGCCTAGCGTTAAAATTTTAGATTGTTTACGATTTACACATACATTTATTATACATATACTATATATATATATATATATATATAAATATATATAAATATTATTATATATGTATGTATTATTATATATTTCATATGCTGCTTTATTGTACGATATGCATATATATATTAAGTATATGTATATATATAATTATATTGAATTCCCTGGGAGACAATTTACTGGCAACTCAAAACACACACAAAAAAGCTTTGTTTATGCTTTCTTTCAATGATGTTTATGAATACAAATTACCTTAATATTAATAATTAATTAAAAACAACAAAAAAAAAACACAAACAATACTTTTTTTATGCAAATTTTTTTAAGAATAATTTCAAAATATTTTTTAATTTTTTTTTATATGTAATTTTATTTCATTTAATATTTTTTTTTATGTTAATTCGTATAATTTTTGTATATATTCATTTATATTTTTTTTTATATATATATCTATGCAAAAAATGGACCAACAAACTAAATACATAATACTTGGACTATTTATGTATATATATATAATATACCATATATAGTATATAGATATATTTATATATGTAAATTTTCATTTCACTAATTTTTATAAACAAAAGCACATTTTATGTGCATAATTTTAAATTAAACTGCAATGACATAAAAATTTCTTCTTCTATTTATTTTGTTGTTGTTGTTGTTGTTATTGTTTCTCTCTCTTTTGCAGCGTCTATATATTTATTTTCTTTAACTTATTTTGGCATTTTCAAATATTACTAAACATTTTGTTAATTTATTTGTTATATTTTATTCTTGGTTTTTTACTCATTTAATAAAAACTACTTTGAAGACAATTATTTAAATATTTTTTTTTTGTTTTGTTTTTATGTGTGAAAATTCATTTAAAAATTTCTATAAATTGTTGTTGTTTGCACACTTATTGTATTAATTATTTTTTTATTTTTATTGAAATTTTGTTTAATTTAATTTTTACTATGAACTTTTTGAAAAATGTCTTAAATTTAATTTTTCTTTATTTTTTTTTTTAATTAATTTTTTTTTAATTTATTATTTTTAATGTAACTAAAAATGTTCTAATGCATGAGCAGTCTAATGCACTTATTATAAACATATTTTCTTTTGGGTTTTTTTATCATAATTTATTTTTATAATATTAATAATAATAATAATAAGTATAATTAATTAACAGTTTACAAAAAAAACTCAGATTCTACACGAAATAAGGAACTTTTCAACTCATTCGCTTTCTAAACGCTAAAAATAACAACGTACATCTGTCCGACTGTCCTTCTATCTGTCTGCTTGTCTGTTCGTCTCTCTGTCTGTACCTTGTCTGTCTGTCTGTTCATCTGCCTGTTTCTCTACTTACTCCATGGCAATTCTTACTACAAAAATTCGAATTCTAATTTTTTTTCGTAGCATACTTTTCGGCATACAAATTAATTTCTGCAATTCGAAATATTTTTGCATACAATTGACACTAATTTTCTTTGTTTTTAAATGGATTTTTGTTTTTTTTTTTCCTTTTGTAACATTAAACATTTAACAAAATTCTTTTTTTATTTTTATTAATTATAATTTACTATTCATTAGCATTTTGTTGGCCTACAATATGCAACATTGCCGTTCAATACGTTTCTCTGCCTTCGGTTCCTGTTGCAATGCCATTTCAACATGTTTGCGTGCCAGCCATGATTGTTTTTGCAGTCGATTGAGCACAATGCGATAGGCACCAATAATATCAGATCTTGGTCCACTTTGTCGTGCATTCAATAACATTTGTGAACTGACGCCCATTTCAGCGAGCAATTGTCGTGCCTCAAACTCCAATGCACACAGTTGACTGAGATCATCCGTGGCGGTGGGTAACATGACACAAGGACCAGTCTCTGCATCATAATTTTTAAATAGCGGACAATCATCGGCAACTTCAACATTCCATGGATTCAATTTCACTGATGGTGGTCCACCATTTGATAATTGCTTTTCCGGTTCCGTTTCAATTGGTGTTATCTTTTTTTTGAGTGTGCCACAGAAAAGATAACGTCGTGCTGGTGCTGAACGTTTTGTTGTTTCATTTGCATTTGCCTCTTGCTCTTTGCTAGTGGATTGCACTGGTAGCATCGTTGTTGGCGATATGGTTGCCACATTTAATTCAATGGGATGCAAAAAACTATGAACAAACATTTCATCCTGTTGACGCGTATTCATACTGATGGCCGGCTTCTTAACCACTTCAGCGTAACGTTCACGCAACGATGCAGTTTTACGCAGTCTTTGCGATTTACGCACCCAGAAAATGTTACGCTTGGCGGGCTTGGTATGCAAATTGAGTTCTTGCTGCATTAGTTCAACACTCAACTTGGGGCATGTGACAAATTGACTATTTAGCATATCATCAATGGTTGGTCGCTGTGCAGGCACATGGATTAAGATGCGTTCTATATATATGTGTGTATGTGTGTGTGTGTGTGTGAGAGATAGTGGGAGACTTTAGCATTTTTTTTAAATTTTTTTTTTATATTTTTACTTGTTAATTATTTATTATTATTTTTTTTTTGTTAATTTATATGTATTTTTTTTATTTATTTATTTTTTATTTATTTTTTGTTTTATTTTTGTAGTTTGTATTATTTATTATTATCTAATTTTTTTTTATTTTTTTTAACTTTAATTTTTTGTTGTGTTTTTATTTTATTTTATTTTTTATTTTATTTTTTTTTATTGAATTATGATAATTTATTTTTTTCTTCATTTTTATTTATTTATTATTTTTTAATAGGTATTTTGTATTATTTATTATCCAATTTTTTTAGACTTTAATTTTTTTTTTTTTTAATTTTGTATTTTTATTTAATGATTTTTTATTTATTTTTTTTTTGGTTTTTTTTTTTAACTTTAATTTTTAGTTGTTTTTTCTTTTTTAACTTTAATTTGAGTTTTTTTTTAATTTTTATTTTATTTTTTTACTTTTTAATTATTTATTTATTTATTTTTTTGTTAATTTATATATATATAAATTTTTTTTATTTATTTATTGTTTTTTTTTTTGTTATTTGTATTTTTTATTATTTATTATTATCTAATTCTTTATTGATATTTTTTTTTATTTTTTTAACTTTAATTTTTCGTTGTGTTTTTATTTTATTTTTTATTTTTTTATTTTTATTTATTGAATTATTATAATTTAGTTTTTTTTTTCATTTTTATTTATTTATTATTTATTATTTTTTATTAATTTTTATTTTTTAATTTTTATTATTTTAATTTTAATTTTGTATTTTTATTTAATTATTTATTATTATTTTTTTTTTATTTATTTATTGTTTTCATTTTTTTTTAATTTGTAGCTTATATTATTTATGATTATCTATTTCTTTATTTTTTTTTTTATTTTTTATTTATTTATTTATTCTTTTTTTAACTTTAATTTGATTTGTTTTTTTTTATTTATTTAGTTTTATTTTTAAATTTTTGTTTACACTTACGTATTAGTCTTATGCAGGGCAAACTAAGCTGCCCGGGCAACAGATAGTCACCCTTGAGTATGGCTGCCTTAAGGCCTGGTATGGTTGGTGCACGAAATGGCATATTACCGACGACCATAAAATATAATAATATACCCAATGCCCAGACATCGACAGGTGCGCCAATATAATGATCATCGGAAAATAATTCTGGTGCCGCATATGGCGGTGAACCACAAAATGTATCAAGCTTCTGATTGGCACCTGCAATAAGTATGAAATAAATGTTTAAATTTGCTTAAGCTTAAACTTATTTTAAGCAATACTTGCCATTAATAAGTTGTGTGCTGAAACCAAAGTCAGCTAATTTGAGGCGATCCTCCGAAAGCAGCAGCACATTCTCTGCCTTAATATCGCGATGTACATAGCCCAAACTATGCTGTAGTTGCAGAGAGAGAGAGAGAGAGAGAATACTTAAACTTAAGCATAAGAAATATTTAAGCAATGTTTACCATATGCTTGACGGCAAGCAGCAGCTGCTTGAATAGCGGCGCTGCATGTATCTCACGCAATGGTCCGCCTTGTGTTATATGATTATATAATTCACCGCCACGTATCCATTCAGTGACTAAATAAACGCGTCCCAATGTTTCTACTACCTCGAAGAGTCTGCATTATGAATTGTGATTAAATTTTATTTAGTTTAAGCAACTAATTAATTAATGTTAAAATTACCTCAATATATTGGGATGATGAACACATTCGAGTGTTGCTATCTCACTGGATAACATGCGTAACGCCTTGGCATCTAGTCCGGCACGATCCAAGTCAACTACTTTGATGGCAACTTTGTCTATGGAAGTGGCAATAGATGGGGGGATAAAAGTGTCACTTGATTGCAAGTTAAACTAAGCTTAAACTTGTCTCACTCACACTCATTCATTCTCTCTCTCTCTTACTTTTTCACTCTTTGGCTTCGCATTTTACTCTCACTTTCGCTGTCACTTACCGCGTGTCAATTGATGCACGGCCAATTTCACTTTGGAAAAGTTGCCGCGTCCAATGTCGCCACAGAATCTGTAGAGACCGATGCGACGGCCAATTGTCACCTAAATTGATAAATTTCATTATTAAGAAAATTTTCAAAGTTTTTAATTGTTTTAAACAATTAAAATTGCAAATAGTTTTTCAATGGAGTGAAAAATAGTAAAAATTAAATCAAATTATTTTTTTAATATCATTAAATTTCTTTTAATTTGTATAAATTTGCAGAGGCTACGGTTCGCAGCACTATATCATATAGCTGCCATAGGAACAATCAGTCGAAAGTTAAATAAAATTTTTGCTTGTTAATTTATGCAGTTGAAACTTACAGAATGTCAATTTAGTGCCGAATTGCACATATCAGCCAAATTTGCTTTAAATTGTCAAGCTATATTCTATAGCCACCGTAGAAATGATAGCTCGAAAATTCAATTTTTATAGGTAAAAGTTTTTTATTTGATTAGTTAATTGACTGAAACTTATAGCATTTGAATTTAGTGACGTTTTTTACATGTCACACAAATTTGATGCAAATTGTGTTACTATATCATATGGCCGCCATAGGAAACAAATTGTGTTACTATATCATATGGCCGCCATAGGAACTATCGGTTAAAAATTAGCTTTTTGTATGAAAAACTTTTTGTTTTTGAAGTTTTCGGATTGAAATTTACAGTAATTGAGTTTGTTGAGCACTTACATATGTTAGCCAAATTTGATCTAAATTGGATCAGTTTAGCATATAGCTGCCATAGGAACCTTAAGTCGAAAATGAAGTTTTTGTATGAAAAACTTTTTTGTTTGTAAAGATATACGCATGAAATGTGCAGCATGTAAGTTTAGAGGCAGCATTAACATGTCAGCTAAATTTGGCTTAAATCATATTACTATATCATATAGCTGCCATAGGAACCTTAAGTCGAAAATGAAGTTTTTGTATGAAAAACTTTTTTGTTTGTTAAGATTTACGCATGAAATATGCAGCATATGAGTTTAGGCAGAGCTTTTAAATCCCAGCCAAATTTCATTCAAATCGTACTACTATATCATATAGCTGCCATAGGAATAATCCTTCAAAAATTGACATTTTGCATGAAAAACTCATCATTTAAGCCTGCGAGAGTTTGATATCTTCAGCATTTCTTAACTTTCATTTTATTTTAATAAATTTTCTCATAATATTATATATATTAAAACTTATAAGTTGCACTTCATTTCCTATGTTAATCTTATTGCATTATAATGAATATTTTCTCTCATAAATTTGAGAATGTTTTCTTAGCTTAGTCCTTGCCACTAATTGCAGCTACCATTACTTAGCTGCGTTGTGTTAATTAATAAGTGTGCGCAACAAATTTGCATTAACCTTCGTTCTTTAGTCTGCTTCAACTGCTGCTGCTGTTGCTGCTGCTTCTTCATCTTCACTTTTTTTTTCCCCCATTACATTTAACATTTCCGTTTTGTTGCTTTTACATCTTTTACGCTTAATAAGAAAATTCAATTATATTTTTCGCTGCACCTTTTTGTGCTTTTCATCAGCTAATCTACTTAGAGCAATGTCAAGTGTGTGTGTACAGTATGCATTGACTATAAACGTCTACAAAAACATATGTGCAAATGTTTCTATATATGTAAGAGCCAAGGTCAAGTCATTGAAAGCTTTGTGTGGGCGAAGGCATTGGAAGGCAATGCCTGCAATTTGGGTAAATGTAATTGGAGCAAACGCTGAGCGCTACGCCTTTTGTGGCTGTGTGGATTTTCTTAATCCGAAAGCGTTAAACAAAAGCAAAAATGTTGAGCGATGAGACGCGTTGCGCTGTGATGCGACGTGGCGGTTTGCTAGTTGCTGCTTTGCTGCTTTGCTGTTTGTGGGTTGCTTTGCGTTAATTAACGCTATACAAAACGTGGCGTATACGTAATACGACGGAATTACATTTGCCACACGCGCAATTCGCATGCACAACAAAGCAACAGCAGCAGCAACAGCAACAGCAGCAACAGCAATGAATAAGCATACAACAAACAAAGACAAACACACACAGACAGACACACACACATACACATAAGTCTTTGTGTGTTTGTTCTGCTCATTGGGGCGCTAGAAAATTAGCCTTGAACCTCGACATAATTGCAGCGCTGCTGCTACAAAACGTTGACTGCAATTTGCAGCGTATGCTGCATTAAGTTGAAGCAACTATTCAACAGTCACAGGAACGGATTTACATTGAGAATTAAAAATAAAAAATTAAATCAAAATTAATTTACAAAAATTTCTTAGACAAAAGCAATGTTTAAAATAAAAGTTTTAAAATTTAGACAAAAAAAAAAAAAAAATTAAAAAATTATATGCCAAAAATAAAAAAAAAATAAAATACATTTTTAAATTATTATCTAAAATTAAAGTTTAAAAATTTGTTTATAATGTAAAGAAAAATTAAATAATAAAAATTAATAATTAAATTAAAAAATAAAATTTAAAAAAAATTCTAAGTTTGCTTAAAAACTGAAAAAAAAAGAATTAAAAATTTATATACTAAAATTTTTTTGTAAAAAATTTTGTAATAATTGAAGCTTAAAAGTTTGCTTATAATGTTAGAAAAAAATAATTAAACAAATTTTATGGAAAAAAATATTTTTAAATTAAAATTTTCAAAATTGTAGCTTGAAAATTTGCATAGAAAGTTTAAAAAAAAAAAATTCACAAATTAAATTCAAAAATTTAGTACAAAAAAAAGTGTAAAAAATTTTTTTATATTTATATTGTTTATATTTTTTTGTGTAAATTAAATTTACAAAAAATTTTTTTATATTTTCTTTGTTTAGATTTTTGTTTTGTAAATTGAATAAAAAAAAAAAAATTTTATATATATATATTTTTTTTTTTTGTGTAAATTGAATTTTTTAAAAAAAATTTTATATTTTCTTTGTTTAGATTTTTGTTTTGTAAATTGAATTTAAAAAAAAAATTTTATATTTTTTTGTTTAGATTTTTGTTTTTATAGTTTTTATAGCAAGCCTTTTGTTCTAGATAAATCCGCTCCTGTCTGTGACGTCAGCGCTGTGCAAACAAAAACCGTTCACATTTGCACACCCCGCACTGCGCTTAACTTTGCTAACACTGTTGGGCAATTCAACTGTTGACCGCAACTTGAGAACTTGAACCGGAGCCACAGCACGAGCCGTAAGCTATAGCCGTAGCCGTAGCCGTACTTGTAGTTGTAGTAGTTGTTGTTGTTTTTGTTGTTTTAGCTAGTAAAATGAACTCTTTGTTTGGCACTCACCTCGTGTCCGCATCTGGGATCGCATTGCAACGCTTTGGTCAGCCGCTGATAAGGAGGCGTTGGCGCTGGCGGCTGACAAATTGTCAGCGGCGGCGGCGGTGGTGGCAGCGACGTTGACGTTAGCGTCGTTGTCGTCGCTTTCACAGTAGCTATACTGCGCAGCGTATTGGTATCCACGGCTGCCGTTTTGTTGCTGTCTTTCTCTATATTCCTATGACTAGACGAGTTCTTCTTCTTCTAGCTGCTGTTGTTGTTGCTGCTGTTGCTGTTAGACGAGCAGCTAGCGTGAAGTAGTTGAAGGCAAAGGCTTATGCACAGTCAGTGTCCAGTCGACAAAACTTGATGGCAACTTGTTGGCACTTGTTCTTCTACTACAACGTAAAAATTCTCCCTGCTTCTGCTTCTGCTGTTGCGTTACTTTTGCTTACACTTTTCTTTTGCCTTTTCTTTCTGTTTTATTTCTTTATTAGCCGGTGGCCTCGCTGTTGTTTATTAGTCTGTTTGACTGTTTGCCAAAGCTTAACTCGTTTCTTCTTAAATGCCTGAAATTCAATTTGCGGCTTACATTATAAGAACTTATGGCTCTCGAGACTGTAAGAAAATAAAAGGTAAAAAATGTGAAAATAAAAGAAAATGTTATTTTTATTTACATTGAATTTTATAACTTTATTTAAGTTAAGAATATTTTTTATTTGTGCTTAAAGTATTTTTTTTTAGTATTATTTTTATTTATATATTTTTTTTATTTTAAGTTTATTTTTATATTTATTTCATTTTTTTTTATTTATTTATTTATTTTTTTTATTCTCGCCAGAAACATTCAGTTTCTTCAGCTAGTTTATATTATCTCTTTAACTATAGCATACTTTTTAGCTGCCCTCCCTCTGCCTCACACTCTCTCTTTTTCACGCTCTCTTCTCCTGCACATAACAAACTTTTAATGTAAATATTAATTATCATATTTAATTGGATCGTACAAAATATTTTGCCGCTTCGTTATGCGAGAAAAAAAAAAATGAAATAACAAGGCAGAAAAATAAAACTGTTTTTACATATTGTAAGCCAGAAAAAAAAAACGAAAAAAATTTGTGACAGAAACTTTTGCTGTCCGTCTGCTTCTTCATTTCCGTGCGTAATCAATATGCGTTGCCCAAGCTGCTCATCTAATTATGAAGGTTGCCCAAGTCTAGCTAACAACTTTTAGTCCCTACAGGCAAGTAAAGTGCTAGGTTAAAAGGGGGAAGAGGAGGAGTAGGTGAAAGGAAAAGATTTCCAATAAAGCAATAAGCAATTCTGTGTAATAATTTAATAATAAAAGGACTCAGTTATCTGTGCGTCGAGAACGGCGCAATTTCATTTTAGCCAGCTAGCAAAAACTCTAGCAACATTTCCCAAGTTACCCGTCAGTGGCGACAACAAACCCAACAACGTAACGCGTCGCGATGAGACGCGTCAAGCGACTCACAGCAAAAGTTAACGTGAAGTAATTACGTAAATGGATTTTTCTAGCGCTGCTCAAATTTCCTGCACGTTCCTCTTAAAATGAAACATAGAACAAAACAACAACAACAACAGCAATAGCAAGAAGAAGAAGAAGAAGCAGCAGAACAGTAACAATCATGTTTATATGGCTGTTGCCCTCGAAGCGTGACAGGAAGTTGGTCAGGAAGGAAGCAAGCAAGCAAAAGGCACAAGCAGTTGACTGACTGAATGACTGACTGACTGACGACTAGTGTCTGCTTGACTGACTGACTGATGACAAAACGCATATATATATATATGCCCAACAATATTTCAACTATAAACATTTTTTAAAATATTATAAGGGCCAGTGGTATGCCACAAAAAGTACGAGAATGAGGATGGAGAGGGGTTGGGGGGCTGAGGGTGAAAAACTTTTACGACAACTGTGCGACAAGTGACGCCATTTTATGATTGACTGACAAGTTTTGCTTGGCGCACAGTGCGGTTAGCCAGACAGCAGGCAGCAAAAGTGAGATTGAGAAGACATGTCAGCAGTCAGCAGTCAGCCTCAAGCTTTAAGTGTGTGTGCAATTAAATTTATATTCACATTTGCATGCCATATAGCGATAAAGAGAGAGAGAGACAGAGAGAGACAGAGCGAGAGAGAAAAAGAGTAAGCGTGATATACATTTCAACAGCACAATTTCATTCTCATTCTCTGTCACAATCTCCATCTCATCCTTAGACGCGTTGAGAATTTTCATTTGGCGCACAAAAGTATGCAACAATTTTTTTTTGTTCGTTTGTGCTTTTACTTTATCAAACATAGCGCAGCAAGGCTGAAAGCAGCCAAAAAGCAGTCGACTGTAATTGCATCTCTGTCTGCCCGCATGTGTGTGTGTGTGTGTATATATATGTTACCTTGACTGTTTCTTTTGCCACTCGACACTCAACATTCAACACTCTATACACGAGCGCATACATTTGCATGCTAATGTCAATTTTTGCTACACATTTCTCTCACTCACACACTCTCTCTCTCTCTGTGTGTTGAGCTGCTTGTGTGTGTGTGTGCGTGCTGCTTGAATTACACTTTTAATTACGAAAACTAAACATGAATGCATTTGATATCAAAACGAAAACATACACAGCTTAGACTTGTAGCTTGTACTTGGAAAACTGATACATTCAGAGACACACTTGCAAATGTGGAACAGTTACAAGTACTTTATATAGTTTACTGCAACAGCAATAAGATACACTGCAAGAAATTGAATTTCAATTTTAATGTTCTAGTATTTCTTTAATTTGAAATCTTGGACACAAAATGTGTGCGGCTTGTCTATGAAATCATTGCACAAGCAAGTGTAGAAATTCAAAGCCGCAGTCTGATTTTAACATAATTGAATTTCACACAGAGAGAACGAGAGAGAGAGAGAGAGAGAGAGAGAAAGAAAAATTTTTGTTTGCTTTTACAGTTTTGCAGCAGGCGAAAATGAGTTTAGGTTAAGTACATTGACAAAAGGATTTATCACTTGCTCTCTCTCTCTCACACTCTCTCTCTCTCTATCTCACTGTTTTTTTTTTTTGTAGGCAAACAATATTTAAATTTATAAGTACTTAAAGCACTTTATGTTATTCCCCTGGCAAAAAGTTTTTGATGACCACAATAGAATTTTAATTACAATTTTGAAAGGGACAGCAAAAAGTTGTGAGTAAATTTTCATGTTATGCTTTAAAGGCTTTTTCGTTGCGTTTGTCTTTCGCTCTGTCTCGCTCATAAAATATTTTTTTTTTAAATTAATGAAGCTATTTAAATTAGCTACAACTACAAGAAGTTATTTTTTTGGCATAGAAATTTTTTATTCGCAACTAAATCAATTTCAATTTTTCTGTCAACTTTTTGATATAGTTAATTTTTATTTTTTGTCATGGCATCTTGTTGAGCAGCTGCAAAACTTAATGAAAATTTAGCAAACAATTTCTACTTGGCTTTTTATATTTTTTTTTTTTTGGGTCAAGTTCAATTGGCAAACATTAATTATAAGGACTTGACATTGTTGACTGACACCCAACGAGTAGCACAAGTTCACAATAAATTGCACGCCTTGCTAGCGCTAAGTGTGCGTAACGCGTAACCACAAGCAACAGCAGCAGCAGCAGCAGCAGAGGCAGTGGCAGCAGCAACGTCAACAACAGCAGCAGCCTCCCTCTGAGCCCATTTCCCCTGCAATACCCGCTGCTTGTTGTCTGTGCGCATAATTAAAATATTTTGCTGCTGCACATGAATCATGTCAGATGTGAATGCGAGTGAATCAGACGCGTACAAGTTGCGTACATGTCGTCCGATAAAAATAACAAACAGCGCATAATGCAATTGGCCAACTGTTGGAGAGGGAAGGCAGCAACAACAGCAATAGCAATAGCAGCAATAGCAGCAGCAGTGGTTGAATATGCGGGGGTTGTAAAATAGAGGCTAGTGGCATGAAAATAGAAATTGCTCCAAAATAAGCCGCAGCTGCATAACGAGCACAAGGACACTTGTTGTTGTTGTTGCTGTTTCTGTGTCTGTTGCTGCTGCTTTTGATGTTATTATTGCTTGCATGTGCATGTCTATATGTGTGTGTATTTGTGGTCGTTCGGTCAGCCACCAACTGTGCAACAACATCTGTATAATTTGTTATGGATGCTGCCACGCCCACGCAAGCAAGTAAATAAAAAATCGATGATACATTTTACATGCATAAATTTTATGCATAGCCGCAAAAACAGAAAACTAGTTAAAAATCATTAAGAGCTTAATTAACAAAACATGCAAAGTGATAAAGAGGCAGATAAAGAGTGAGACAGAGAGAGAGAGAGAGGAAGCTAGATAAAAAGGCCTGCATAATAAACAAAAAGGAAGCATAGAAATTGTCATTTATCATAAAAAAAATTTACACGTATAATTACTTAATATTTACGCTCTACAAAATAAACATAAAAAAAAAACCGCTGCCACATTACATTTTTGCCACTTGGCATATTTTTTTTTTTGTTTTTTTGCATTCCTTTCTTCAAATTCAAATTCAATTTGAATTTCAATTTGCAATTTGCATTTCATAAAGCAAAATGTGAAGGCAAGAACAAGAACAAGAACAAGAATTGAAAGAACACAGAGAAAAAAAAAATATGTGTCCTTCAACTTCAACTTCAATTTCAATTTTCAAGCGAATGGCTTGAGGGCGTGACATGGTTGGGCAATATCAAATGCTTCCCAGCTACTTAGAAAGTACAATAAAAGCAACAACTACAATTACAACTAAAACAAACAACAACAACAACAATAAGAACAGTAAATACTTTGAATAAACAACGGTACACGGCGACACAAACAAAAGTCACAAGCCATAATAATAATGTGCCTGTGAATTCTTGGGAAAACTACAAATATAATACGACACTTTGAGACTCTTTGATTTTCTAATGAAATTCAATGTAGGAAAAAATATATAAAAATTTTTGAAAGCTTTTAAATGTGTTTTTTGACATTTATAACTTTTTAAGTATTTTTTTTTAGTATTCTTTCAGACTCTGATTTGTAAATAAAAATTATCACAGCATAAAAATATAAATTAAATAAATATAAAATTATATTTAAAGCTTTTAAATATGCTGTATTTGATATTTAGTATTTTTTAAGAATTTTTTTTTGGTTTTTTTTTGCAATTTTTTTATTTTAATACTCAAAAAAAAAATTATATAAAAATTTTTAAATATTTTTTTAAAGCTTTAAAATGTGTTAAAAATTTAAAAAAAAAATAAATATGTCAATTTTTTTTTAAATTTTTTTGAAAGCATAAAAATATAAACGAAATAAATATAAAATTAAATTTTAAGTATTTTTTGAAAGCCGCCAAATATACTATTTCATATTTAATATTTTTTAAGTATTTTTAAGTAATTTTTTTTTCCGTGAAACTCGCCAAAGAAAACACAATATAAATATTTGTTTAATACTTTTAAAAGCTTTAATATCTGCTGCTTGGCATTTAGTATTTTTAAGTATTTATTTTAATATTTTTTCAATTTTTAGTATTTTTAAGGATTTCGAAATTGTATTTACTGCCATGAAAGAGAAAGGCAATTAAAATGTTTTCATGTTAAAACGTAAACATTTTCGACAAGGAAATTCAATTAAATTTATCACAGTCCACAATAAAAAATTAAACGATATTCGTGCAACTACAGCAACAACAACAACAAAAAACAAGCAACATTTAATTCAATTATAAAAACAAAAGAAGGCGGAAAAAAATGTCAATTCTGTAGTTTAAAATTTAAAGTATTTCATTTAAATGGCAAAAAAAAAAGAAATTTCTGCACATTTTTGGCTTGATTTGGTTTTGCATTTTCAGTCATTAAATCGATGAATGACAAAGTGTGTCGAGAGATTTAATTAAGAAATATTTGTGTGAAAATTTTTTAATATAATAAAAAAATTATGCGTAAATTTAATAAATATTTCAATTAATTTGAAAAAGAGAAAGAAAGAATTTATATAGGCAGAATTTAAAACATTTTAAACTTTAATATAATAATAAAAATTTAATAAAATTAAAATTAAAACATGAAATAATAAAATTAATCAAATAAAATTAATAAAATTAAATAATTAAAAAGTTTAATAAAGTAAATAAAATAAAAATTAATATAATAAAATTGATGTAAAAAAAATGAAATAAAAGAAAAAATATAATAAAAATATTATAATAAAATAAAATAAAATATGATAAAACGAATATAATAAAATTAAAAAAATAAATAATAATAAATAAAAAATTAATATAAAAAAAAATATAATAAAAATAATATAAAATATTTTTATAATAATACAAATTAATATATGAAAATAATTGAAAATAGAATTTTGTAATAAAATAATAAAATAATTATTATAATAAAAAAAATTCAATTTGAATAATAAAATAAAATTAATATAAAAAATAAATGTGTAATAGAATTTTCTAATAAAATTAATATAATAAAAAATACAATAAAACTAATATAAAATATTTGTATAATAATGCAAATTAATACAAAAAAATTAATATAAGAAAATAATTGAAAATAAAAATAATAAAATAATTTATATAATAAAATAAATAAAAATATAATTTTGTAATAAAAAAATAAAACTAAAAATAATAAAATAATTAATATAATAAAAAAATTCAATTTTAATATTAAAATAAAATAAACATAAAAAATAAATGAATATAGAATTTTCTAATAAAATTATTATAATAAAAAAATACAATAAAAATAATATAAAATATTTTTATAATAATACAAATTAATATAAAAAAGACTTAATATAAGAAAATATTTGAAAATAAAAATAATAAAATAATTTATATAATAAAATAAATGAAAATATAATTTTGTAATAAAAAAATAAAACTAAAAATAATAAAATAATTAATATAATAAAAAAAATCAATTTGAATAATAAAATAAAATGAATATAGTAAAATTAATATAATAAAATTAAAATAAAAAATAAATGAAAAAAGAATTTATTAATAAAACTAATATAATAAAAAAATTCAATTTGAATATTTCTAAATATGTACAAATAAAATTATTTCAAAACTGTAATAGCAAAGATTACAGCAAGCAACACAATAAATAATACTTGACTTTGCATTATGCAGCTAATGATAGCTTAAATCTTAGTTATAGCTACACTTAATTTAACTGCAATTGCAAGCGAATGTTGCAAGCGCTGCGTGTAAACCAAAGTGCTCATCATTATAATGTTGTAATGGCGAATCGCCATAATAATGCAAATACTCGCACTTCACCGCAGTCAACTCGAGCAGAAAGACCTCGCGATAGACCGATAAGACCAGCAAAAAATTTCTCAGCTGTTTTTGTTGTATGTGTGTTTGTTTTTTTTGGACAGCAATGTAAACGACAAGAAACAGCAAAAGAGGTTGAGCTGCGGCATAATGGTAAAGAGGGGAACAGATGGAACAGGTAAAATTACTTGAGTTAGCTGCGATTTGGCGGCAACGTTCATTTAAACGTCTTTTTTTTTTTGTTTTTGTTTGTGTTTTTGAAACAAAATTTCCCAGCTGAAGGCAAAAGAAGAGAAAAAAAAAAATGAAATAAAAATTTGCATACAACAACAACAACAGCAACAGCAAGAAGAAGAAGTAGAAGAAAACCGAAAGTTGTGCGGAAGTTGTATACGAATTTCATATGGGCGTAAGCCAAAAGAGGCGTGCCGCAATAGCCGTAAGGTGTAATGACTGTAGAATGTCGTAAATTTTTAAATTACTTTGGTTTTTTTTTTATTTTTTTTTTTGGGGCTGACCAACAGCGTCAAACGTTAAGCACTTTCCATTGTCTACGCTCGTGTAATTTGTGCGCTTCTTATAGAAAAAAAATAAACGTCAGTTCGCAGCACTTGACCTCAAGCACACACAGAGAGAGAGAGAGAGAAAGAGAGAGAGCGAAAGATAGAGAGAGAGAGACTGAGAGAGTTATATGTATTGTATAATTTGGGAATTTCCGTTAAAATGCAAAAATTATTTGCCACGCACGACTAAACGACGCCGCGACGTCAATTTTAAGCGTCAACGTCAGCGTCAGAGTCAGCGTCAGCGTCAGAGCCAAGTGCGCGCCTCCGCCTTTTGTTAACTGAATGTCAAATCTATTGTGGCGATTGAAAGGCGCAAACAACAACATCAACATCATACAACAAACACATTATACACTCATGCACACATACACACATACAAACATATACACTGACACAAGCAGCGCAGGCGCAAATGGAATGTTAGATGGCGACAATAAGCTTAAACAATTTAAAGCAATCAAAAAAAAACTGTGCAAAATAATAATAATAATAATAACAAATGTGAAGAAAACAAATAATAATCTTACTTTGCAAGACTATATGCAAGACTTTGTTATACTCTGTAATTCTCAATATTTATGAACTGTTGCTGACTTTGAGTAGACAAATTTTTGGCTGAGCATAGCTAATATGCCTATGCCTAAATTAGCAGTAGAAATAAATGATTAGCTGAAAGTTATTAATTTTCCTTAACTTTCAAATGCAATATACCCCATTTTAAGCATAAGTTTACAGGGTATGCAAAGAAATAGAGCAGTTTCAAAAGCTAAGGCGACTATTGAACCATGAATATCGCTGGCATTGACAATGACAATGAGAACAACATCAATAGCAACATCAACATCAATAGCAACATTCAGCATCAACTTTGACATTAACATTGACATCATTATTATCAACATTGATTTATGCATTCAAATCAACATTAACATGGACATCGATTTATACATCAATATTAACATCAGCAACAACTTTAACATCAATATATACATCAACCTAGACATCAACATCAACATTGATTTTACAACGGCATCAACATCAAAATCATCAACATCACCACCGATTTATACATCGACATTAACATCGACATCAACTTTGACATCACCTTTGTCATCAATAGTTTCATCAACATCATCAACATCTACATCAACCTTAACATCAGCATAACCCTCTATTTAAATATCGACATTAACATCGACCTTGGCATTAACCTTGACATCAACCTTGTCATCAATAGTTACATCAAGATCACCAACATCAACATCATTTACATCAACATGAACATCTACATCTACCTTGACATCAGCATCACCCTCTATTTATACATTGACATCAACATCAACATGTACATATCAATATCGACATCTATATCAACATCAACATCTACATCAATGTCTACACCAACATCTACATCTACATCTACATCTACATCTACATCTACATCTACATCTACATCTACATCTACATCTACATCTACATCTACATCTACATCTACATCTACATCTACATCTACATCTACATCTACATCTACATCTACATCTACATCTACATCTACATCTACATCTACATCTACATCTACATCTACATCTACATCTACATCTACATCTACATCTACATCTACATCTACATCTACATCTACATCTACATCTACATCTACATCTACATCTACATCTACATCTACATCTACATCTACATCTACATCTACATCTACATCTACATCTACATCTACATCTACATCTACATCTACATCAACCTTGACATCAGCATCACCCTCTATTTATACATCGACATCAACCCTGGCGTCAACTTTGACATCAACCTTGTCAGAAATAGTTATATAAACATCAACATCATCAACATCAAACCTGACATCACCATCAACACCGATTTATACATCGACATCAACATCAGCATCAACCTTGTCATCAATAGTAACATCAATATCAGCATATACATCATCATGTACATCAGCTACCTTTCATCAATAGTTATATCAATATCGACATCTACATCAACATCAACATCTACATCAATGTCTACACCAACATCTACATCTACATCAACATCAACATCAACATCTACGTCTACATCTACATCTACATCTACATCTACATCTACATCTACATCATCATCATCTATATCTACATCTACATGAACATCATCAATATCAACATAAAAATCAATGTCAATATCAACATCAACAAAGTCATCAATAACATCATCTATGATACATCGACATCAACTTCGACATGGAGACTGATGATGTCAAGCCTAATTGGTCGCCTATTGTAGCACCCGTGACCAACAGACACACACAGGCACAGACACAGACACATATATAGATACACTCAATGTCATAGCCATTCTCAGCCAGTGAGAGTATCATAGACTCATCTATACAGTTTGAGGGCGTTCTCAAGTACAGTTACACGCATTTGTGACGTGTTCATTTCACCAGACAGACATACTATGTATATGTATATGTATATGTACAATGTATATGTATATGTATGTGTATATGTAGGTGGTAACAGTGCTTAGTTTAGAGACTGAGGTTAGCGTGATGTCAAATCCATTGATCACATTGTTTTCTATATATCACAGACTCATTGATAGATTCGTTTGTTCACTTTTGTTGATGTTGACAGGCCACCCAAAAAATACAAAAAAAATACATTGTATGTCGTGTATCAAGTAGACATACACTTTATGATTATTTCTTTTGTATGTTATAAATACACAAAAAAAAATAGAAGATATTATATCTTAATTTATTTGTTTAACATTTTGCAGTTTCGTGTATTTGTCACGTAATAGATGCGGCGAGACGCGGCATGATTCTTGGCTTAACTTGGCGCCCTAGTGTCGCACATACAACATGCAAATTAATATTAATTAAGCGTGTCTCAATTTCCGTTAGGTTTTTGTTTTTTCTCTCTCTCTCTCTCTCTCTCTCTTGTTGCTGTTGTGCTTTATTTAAAGCGCACAATCGAGATGAAAACCTAAGATTAACTGAGTATAATCACATTGAGTGCTTATAAGTATTATACAGTGAGTGCTGAATATTTACATATACGCATCAAAGCTAGAAACACATAATACTCAAAGTGCAGTGAATAGCTTAGTGAGAGTTTCAAGTGGAATTGCCAAGTGTCTATTGAAGAGATTTCCTGACCCTACAATGATGACTTAATAATCATTAATTCATTTTAAAAATTATGAATACGCTTTGAGCTCAAGCTGTGAATCATTGTAGCATTATATTATATAATATTTCTCAAAAAAAAACAATCTATATTTAAAAATTAAAAATAAATTGCTCAGAAACTTGAAAAAGTAATAAAGAACAAAAAAATAAATGTGAATTTCTAACAAAATGCCAAATAAAATAAGAAAATAAAGTTATGTTCGTATGACGACGTTTTTATACTCTTGCAAGTTTTAATGAAAATTTAGAAATTTGACTTTTAGCTAATTGTTCCTAGAGTTGCTATAAGTTACAGTGCTGCGACTTCAATCAAATTTAACAGACAAATTTAAGCTATAACAAAGCCTACATCTCATAAGTTACAATAGTTTAGCTTAGCTGGAAAAAAAAGTTCCTAAAGTAACAATACTTCGCTCCGATGTGCTCCTATTTCTATGAAGCATCAAACAGTTAACTCCAAAAGTTGACAGACTTGCTTATGCCTGCAGCCAGACATGCGAACTTGCATTCGCTATCTGCTGCTAATCAAAAATATATATACATATATATATATAATTTATAGTATCTACACATTTCTTATGAAATTCCAAATAAAATGAAATAAAAAAAAAACAATATTTTATTTGCTCCAAAATAAAAGACCGAAAGAATATATAATAGAATTTATTTATGCATTTGCAAATCAATTAAAAATTACTCATATTTTTATTTTGTAAGCATAGCTCTCACTCATCTATGTATGGTATATTATCTATAGAATTTCAAGAATCGGGCGTCTATGCATTAGCATTTTTAATTGCTTCATTAGCGATATGCTAGCTAAAAATAATCAAATAAAAAACCAAAACAAAACACGCAAGCACTGGCCAAAAGTTTGAGGGAATCATCAACAACAACAACAAAGAAAAACATTAGGCCATGAAAAACCATGAACTTAAACGGAAAATATTTATGTGTGTATTTAGCCAGAAGTTCAGGTACTTTAAATTGTTTATGCTTAAACACAACTTTGTATTCGAATGTTTTTTGTTTTTCTTCAGTTAACTTTTCCTTTTTTTTTATACCCGATAGCCAAAGGATACAAAAGGGTATAATTACTTTGTAACTCCAGGAAATGTATGTAATGCCCCTAAAGGGCAATGACAGGCTTTACAATTTATATACATATGTGCTTGCTCAGAATTAACAGACAATGCGTTCAGTACGTGGCCCTACGTGCGCTTGTCGGTCTGAACTCTTGGAAATTTTTCTGTATTTCAACAACTACAAAAGTTAGGAACACCAAATTTTCCAAAAGGATGCTTGAAGTTATTTTGGATTTTGTTTACGCCCTACCACCGCCACATCCAAAAATCGATTATACTTTATAGCGCACTAATAGCAGTAAGTTTGCGAGATTTATAAAAAATTTTTATGGAGATCGATTAATAAGAAAAAACTGAGGAAATTTTTTAATTTTTATGTCTACCGGATATTTTAAAGTCGAGCAACTTCTATACTGTTTGCATTTTTTGTTGTTGTTTAGTCATTTTAAATATTTACTAAAAAAAAAAAAAAATTAAATAAATTAAATGAAATTACATATGGAAAATATTAAAATTCTTAAATAATTTGTGCAAAAAAGAATTTTTGAAAAATTTTATGAAGCAATAAAAAAAAAAGTGAACGTCACCACGAAATAATATTCATTATAGCATGAAAGTCACGGACTTGACCTACGTCAAGTATAAAACAATAATCAGACAGAGAGACACACACTCACACACACACTCACACACACATTAACATGTGCAGATAAAAAGTCGTGCAGGCAATGAAAATAAAGACTGAAAAGCCTTTTAACTTTTCGCGTAATAAATTTGCATTTCAATTTTTGGTTGCAGTTTTGCTGTTGCATGCAACATGAACGTTTAATTGAATTTACACTTAATTTATATAAATAATTATTATTAAAATATTATTTATTTAAGCGCAACGAATTCGACGTTGTGACTGTGTGCGTGCGTGTATGTGCATGTGCGTGCATGTGTATATTTGTTTATTGTAGTATATTTATTTATAGCACATGTTGTATATATATTTATAGAAAGAGATATAGACAGGTATATATAGAGCAACGGGGGAGACATTAAATATGTTTTATTTATAATATTTTAAGTACAATGAAAACGCATTGACAAAACTCTGTCATTGAGTATTTTGCCTAGCTGGCCGTGACTATGTATGTGTGTGTGCATGTGTATGTTTGTGATATGTAAATATATTATTATTACAATAATACATATTTAACGGTACAACAAGAGCAACAACAACAACAACAACAACAAGAGCAACAAACATTAACGAGAGCTGCACGCCTATTTGCCCAGCAATAAAGTCAATTTAGTTAGTTGCGGCGCAGTCTTCATTAAGTGCAGCCAAACGCGCGATATCGTCGACATCGAACACGCCCCCACCCCCCTCATACCATAATCCACAACCTACACACACACACACTTGCTCACACACACCTCTCAGCTTACAAAACAGTGAGAAACAGCTGCCAGAGTTGCCCTGCAGTCACACTTAGTGCGACATGTATAAATATTTGAGCTGCTGCTGATGCCTCCGCTGCTACTACTGCTGCCGCTACTGCTGCTTCTTTCTGCTTGTTATTTGATACCCTGTAAATTATGAATTATGTTAAATTATGTATATATTTGATCTTGATAAATGCTACAGCTGCTGCTGCTGCTGCTACTCGCTGTGTTTGCCAGCACAACACGTTTTTTTTTTAATAATATTTAAAAAAAATTTTTTTTTTTTACAGGGTATCTGCAAGTCATTTTGACTTAGCTCTTCGCTTTGCTTACTTTTATAGCTAAATTAAAATTTATTAAAAATTTTTTCAGCAGCATTTTTATAGAGTATCTGCACGTCGCTTGCATTTGATTCTTGCTTTGCTTATTTGCGTTTATATTTTGTTTTTTTTTTTATTTATTTTTTTTTTGTTGTATAAAATTTATTTGTTGCGTGTGAATGAGCGCTCAATTTGCTTGATAAGAAGACGACAGCAACGACATCGTTGACGTTAACTGAAGCTGCTGCCTTTTGCCACTGCCACTGTCGTGCTGACTGTCGTATGATGAGAATCTCTCACTCTTTGACTACGTGAGCGTGTTTACCATAGGGAATGAAGGGGGGGCATGTGTACAGGTAAACGAAAAAATGAAAACATATACACACTGTGCAAATTTTGATAATACGCGCACAGTATACTTTCAGCATACAAAAAAAAAAAAAAAAAAAAACATTAATTATTAATATTTAATTTAGCTCATAGGCTCAACGCAGCAGCAAATGTATGAAAGGCAAATGGAATTTGCATAATAAAACATAATCAAACAATATTTTCATTCTTTTTTGTCATGATGTTTACCTGCTGCATTATGTGTGTTGACAATAATTGGAAAAAAAAAATATATATATATAAATATATTTATAGGCAGCGTTGACAATGTTAATATTAATGATGATACAAAATATATAATTGATATTGATAATACTATAATTTCCGATGACTTGCACAAAAGCAGCAACAGCAGCAGCAGCAGAAGCAGCAGCTTTTAAACCATTTCCGTTATTGTTAACTTTTATACAGTCGAGTCGCGATAATTCGTACCCCGTTAATTCGAAATTCTCAATAATTTGTAAACATTTCTGTTCCCTTGAAAAGAAATTCAATAAATAATTTGAAAATAATTCGAAATATTCCATAATTCGTAAAAAATATGATACCCCTTGACATTTCGAATTATCGAGACTCGACTGTATTTTTTTTTTAGCATGTGAAGAAATTTTCTCACAGTGCAATCCTTTTGCCTTTTGCCTTAAGTTTAGTATGCAATACACAATTCTCTTTCTCTTTTTCTCTTTTTGCATAATGTGCGTTTAATAAGGCAAGCGATGATGTTGAAGTTTCTTTTTTGGGGTAAGCTGACAAAAAATGTAACACATACGCCATGTGGTACAATAAAAAAAAAGAGACAAAGCCATTGTTAAGGGTTTTTCATTTGTGCTTGATTGTAAGTGAGCGTGTATACGAGTGTGCTAGTGTCTATGTGTGCGTGTATGTGTGTCATGCATTTGTGAACTTGTGCTGCCTTGAGACTGATTATTACTGTTTGACACATACAAGGCGCATGGAATCGTCAACAACATCATCAACGGCATGGCATATCGACATGCACATCAAGCATACGACGCGTTGTGCGACTTATAGACAAAAAAACAACACACAACTTTGCCTTACAAAAAAAATATATATGTATATATATAGCGTTGTCTATGTGTGTGTGTATAAAGCTAACAATACGTAATACGCTTTAGTTTTGCAATACAAAAATTTTTTTTTGTTGTATTTTTGTATTTTGCGCTTTCCGCCTTTTCCGTCAGACAAATAATAAGAAAGTGGCACCGTAAAAGTGAAAATAAATAAACAAACATATTACGACAATAAGAATGCGAATGTGAACAGCAATAGAAATGCGATGGCGATGGCGATGGCGATGGCGAATGAGAACAGCAATGAAAATGAAATAGAGACAGAGACACACTGACAGCGACAACGACAACGACAACGACAGACAACTGAGAATATAGGCAAAAAAAAAAAAAAAAAAGTCAAAAGACTTTTAGTGCGTTTTGCACTCATTGCATATTGCAGCAGAGTCTCTGCACTTTCTTAATCATTTTGTTACATTTTTTTCTATGCAAATATTTGCATTTTTTTTTTCTTTTTTTTTCGCCCAAATAACAAATATTTATAGAATTTATCTTGTTAAGCTAATGGCAATTAGTTTGCATTGTTTTGTTCAAAATTTTTATAGCTATAATTCACTGGAAGATCAACAGAGATCAACAGAGATCGAGAAAGATCAACAGATCGTACAATAGTTTAACTTGTAACGCATCGTAAAAATGCTTGAAAGCAGCAGTAGCAGCAGCAGCAGACAGCAGACAGCAATAGCAGCAACAGTAGCGTAGCGCATTTTCTTTTTCACACTTGTATTTATTTTATTTTTTTTTTTTTTGTGTAATCTGTTTTTTCTTCTTCTGCTGCTGCTACTGCTGCTTTTTGCCAGGGCAAATGTTGTTGCTAGTTGCGGGCTATTGGCCCCACAGCGCATTACATTTGATTATGTGTCTTTTGCGGTGTGTGTGTGTGTGTGTGTGTATAGGTGAGTATATGTGTATGTGTGTGTCTTGGTGAACGAGTACTACGCCTTATAAATTCGTTTGCTCGTTTTGTCCATTTTTTTTTCTCCCCCCACAGTCGTCGAAGTTGACGCTGACGACGACGCTGCCAATGCTGATGTCGACGTCGCTGCCTAGGGCAGCAACAGTCACAGGAAGGAAGCTTCAAGACACGATTAAATCAGCAAATAAAATAGCAAGTGAATAGCAAGAGAGCAACAAGAAATTGAAGGCAGCTTTGAAAATAAAAAAAAAAAATAAAAAAAAATAAAAAAAAAAAAAAAATTGTATGCGAATGCAAACGTTGCAGAAAATATACAAAAAAAAAAAAAAAAACAAGAAAAAAATAAAGAAGCAAAAAGAGTAAGCTCTCGCTTACAGTAAGCGAGAGAGAGAGAGAGAGAGAGAGAGAAAGAGAAAAAAAAAGCAAAGTGTGAGCTGAACAAATGCAAACAACGCCAACGAAAAAGTAAAATAAACGAGTAGCAAAAAAATACAAAAAATAGTGTAACGAGGTTACGCAAAGTGGATACCCTGTAAAAATACTAAAAAAAAAATACTAAAAAAATACTTAATACTTAGTATTTATAAAGCTTACTTTAAATGTTTTTGTTCACATTTACTTTTTGCTCTGCCATTGTTACAGAGAGAGACAGAGAGAGAGAGAGAGAAGGAGAGAGAAACGTCAAAATATTGTTAAGTAAAAGTTTTTGTCAGCGAAAAGCGTTTGTAAAGCAGCTTGGAAAAAAAAACTTTTTTTTAAGTAGCAAATGTAAAGGAAACTTGAAGAAAAAATCAAAAAAAAAAAAACCAAGAAAAATATAAATATATTTAGTTAATTTTAAGAGACTTGAAATTTGAAACTTGAGCAATATAAGAAGATCATCAATTGATATAAAAAAAATTATGCTATGCATGAAAAGCATAACATATATGTTACATATATATTTATATAGCAATTGCATTAAAGTTTCCTGCCAATCTCAATATATATTCCATATATGTATATATTTGCAGAAACTTGGATAAACCCTTTTTTTATGTGAGCGTCGTATAAAAAGTCAATGAAAATGTTGAGAAATGAATTTCTTTTTTTGCCAACATGAAATTTGTTATGAATAAGGTAAGGTAATGGCATAGAGGCAAGAGAAGTAACGAGTGGGGGGGGAAGCGGTGTTAGGGTAAAGAAGCTAGTCTCTCGATTGAAATGGAATGCTTGACTAAGGTCGCCGTCGTCGTTGCCATCGTCAACATTTTTTTCATTCTTTCTACATTTTCTTCTTCTAGTTGATCGAATGCATAGATAAATGAAGGACAGGTTCCATTCAATTTCAATGGAAAATTGATTACAACATGTGCAAAAATGTAAAACGGTAAATAACAAACAACAACAACAAAAAATAGAAGAAATAGCACAAAAAATAAAAAATTGTATACCTATAGATAAACATGCAAATACAAGCAACGTAAGGTTCTTCACAATTCTTATCAGACAAAATTTTTTTTTTTTATTCATTTTTTTTTGATATAAAGTTTATACAAATGTTGCTACTACACGGCTTCAGTTCAACAATAAAATTCAATGAGATAATTGATATGACGTGTAATAATTATTATATTGAAGTTGTATTATTTGATAAGTGAATGACAGATAGTGATAGATACATAGTAGTACAGATACTAGATATAAATAGACAGACACTATATGAAAATTGTTTATAGATTTATTACTTTATAATCAGTAGAAAAAAATAGTATTTCTATAGTAGACAAAACAAAAACAGAAAAAAATAAAACACATATGCTGCGTGCCAAAGATTTCATCTTGAAGATTTCAAACGTCAGCGCAAAGTTTTTCATGCGTAGTTTTCTATGGCAGCTATAAGATATAGTACTACGATTTAAACCAAATTTGGCAGACATGTATAAGTCATCACTAAACGCAAATTCTGTAAATTTCAGATGCTTAGCTTAAGAAACAAAAAAGTTTTTCATACAAAAACTTAATTTTCGGCTGATAGTTCCTATGGCAGCTATATTATATAGTGATCTGATTTACATCAAATTTAACGGACACCTATAAGATTTCATAAAGGGTAAATATTTCAATTTTTAGCCTTATAGTCTAACAAACAAAAAAGTTTTTCATACAAAAACTTACTTTTCGGCTGATAGTTCCTATGGCAGCTATATTATATAGTACTGCGATTTTAACCAAATTTGGCAGACATATATCAGTCGTCACTAAACGCAAATTCTGTAAATTTCAGATGCTTAACTAGACAAACAAAAAAGTTTTTCATATAAAAACTTAATTTTCGGCTGATAGTTCCTATGGCAGCTATATGATATAGTGATCTGATTTGCATCAAATTTAAGTGACATCTATATGTTTTCATTGAACGCAAATATTTCAATTTTTAGCCGTCTAGTCTAAAAAACAAAAAAGTTTTCCATACAAAAATTGAATTTTTAACCGATTGTTCCTATGACAGCTATAGGATATAGTGATCCGATGCGGCTCGCTTTGACTAATATAAAGCTTGAGGCTATAGACAACATGCAGGACAAGTTTCATTCATATAGCTCTAATATTATTAGGAGATTCACTTGTATTGCGACTGAAGCATATTGGAAACAGCTGCGCATGTTGAACAAGAATATATATACTATACATATTATATATTGTCTGCCACGCCTTTTGTCGTCCGTTACAAACTGCTGAGTAAAAATTGTTACACACTTTTATGGGCATAAAAAAAAGTAATACGAAAAAAAAAATACTACAATCAAGATACGTAAAAGTAGCTGGAGAAATGGGGGAAAAAAGGGAGGCTAAAATTCTGCAATTAATTATAAAGATATTATAAATTTGTCTTTAAAATAGATAAAAAGAAAAAAAAAAATGTAATTAGCAAATGAAAAAGTCCTTAAAAGCGAAGAACTGTGTCATTTGAATTGCCAGCCATAAAGTACTTTAACGATTAGCTGTATTTCATTTGCTGTACATATACATATATGTACATATACATATATACAGTCATACTCTGCAATGAGTAAGAATTTCAATTATTTGGTCATTAAACTCAAATTACCTGCCACATTGTCAGCGGTAAAACAATTAAAATTGCATATTTTACATACGCAGAAAAAAACAAAAAACAATTTAAGTGAGACATAATAAGCTACAGTCACTATAGTGCTAGACTGTGCGATACCTGGTACTCTTGGTGAAGTTGCATAACTTTCAAATTGCTGATACGATCTGGACCAAAATACAGCTTGCTCAAAATGCAGGTATCTGCCTTTAGAATTCTGCCTGTGCCTCAAATTTACCGAAGTGTAACAAAAATGCAAGAAAAAAAACAGAAACATAAAAATTGGTGTTCCTAGTTCTGATGGTATACGAAATCCAGGAAAGGAACATGCAGATGGACAGACGGAGCTAGTGTAATTCTATCGAATGTTGACCCTGCTTGAGAATATGTATGCTTTCTAGTGTTGACCATGCCTACCTATGAGCATTACATACATTAACTGCTATCACAAAGACTCTTAGTATCCTAGTGTTACCAGGTATAAAAATGAGCAGGAAAAAAAAAAATTCAAGACAATTGAAGCATACAAAATCATGCTTAATTTATGTTGCCTGGTAGCATACAAATACCATAAATATATATATATATATATATATATATTTACTATATTACAGGAAAAAAGAGCCGACTTATGAAATATATACAACAACAACAACAACAATAATAAATATTTAGCAGCTTATTTCGGTACAATAAGTTTTTGTGGGTCTCTTTCTCTCTCTCTCTCTCTGTCTCTCTGTTGATAAGCGAAAAAAATAACAACAATGAAATAGAAAAGTGAACCACAAGACTTCAAAAATCGCATTATTTTTGCCATTTTTATATATATATTTTGGCCAATTATGAAGGCAGTTCAAATGGCATTAGGCACAGTTGAGAGTTTAAGCAGGTTGTGAGCATAATTTTTTTGTATAACAGCAGACCAATTAAACTTTGAATGTGAATTGAATGAATTCAGCAACTACAAGCTACTTTAAGGCGCCCAAAGCTAATCAAGAGTTGGTCAAAATATAATTTCAAGAAAAAAAGAAAAATATCTCAGCACAGCACACTCTCTCTCTCTCTCTCTCTCTTGCGCTTACTGTATGTATATTTTCCCCCGTTCAAATGAAGTTAGTTACGTGTGCGTGCCGCTGTCATTGTCAGTAAAAAAAAAAATCTTTTTTTTTTCCCTTCTGCCTTTTGCGCTGCTCATCTGCTGCTGCTGCTGCTTCGCATCTCTATCAATCAGAGCAACTCGCTGCACAAAAAAAAAACACTTTGGCAAATCATTGTCTAAAGACTGTCGAGCAAATTGCTTCAACATTGAAATGGAGACTGTATTTCTTTATTTCTTTCTTTATTTTTATACTCGGTGCCCTTTGGGAACCAAGAGTATATTGGGTTAGTGACAAGAGCAAATGTATGTAACACCCATAAGGAGGCGTGGCCGACCCCATAAAGTATATATATTCTGACTCAGGATCAACAGCCGAGTCGATTGGAGCATGTCCGTCTGTCCGTCTGTCCGTCTGTCCGTCTGTCCGTCTGTCCGTCTGTCCGTCTGTACGTCCGTATGAACACACAGATCTCGGAGACTATAAGAGATAGAGACTTAATTTTTTTTGCATAGTGTTTGTAGTGTTTGCAGGCAGATCAAGTTTATTTTGGATTTTTGCCACGCCCCCCTCCGCCTCCACAAATCGATGAAAACCATTTTGAACACACCACTTCACCCACACCCAGTCAAGCTACAGCACTGAATTTTGGTACAAAGTTAGAATATGTTCATCTGAACGTTGTGTACAAATTTGGTACAGATCGGATAATAAACATGGAAGTTATTCACATTTCAAATTTCAAAAGTTGAGAGGCGTACGCTTGCTTGCTGTTCTCACCCCAAACGACGGCAACATTTTTTCACACTTTTGAAGAGCGTGGCTCAGTGGTTAGAGGGTTGAACTCGCGTGCATGAGGTCCGCGGTTCGATTCCCGAGACGATTTTTTTTTTTTAATTTTTTTTTTTTAAAATTTTTTTTTTATATTAACTTAAAATTGGCGAGTGCGCAGCACGAGCAAAATAAATATATAATATAACTTTGGGCACCGAGTATTATATAGTCGAGCACACTCGACTATAACTTTCTTACTTGTTTTTTTTAAGTGTTGGCTTGAGCAGCGGGCGGCGGCAACGACGAGATTTTTTTTTTTTATACACTTATTTTTATTTTCAATTTTTTTTTTTTGCTTTTGTTTTTGTTGACTGTTGACAGACAACAATTCACTTGCTACGCTAGTTTCCCAAGCTTTTCGCATTTGTTCGCACTCACTGCACGAACATATACCAGTGCGATGGTGGTGGAGTGGCAGGTGGAGGGGGGAAAGAGTAGTGTGAGGCAAAGAATTAGTAACATTTTTTATAGCAAGTCAAAAACCTATTAATGCTCAGAGAGCTAGAGCGCGTTCAACTTGTTACAATTCTTAACGTTTGAACTCTTGTCTGTGCTTGTCTGTTCTTGTCTATGCTCTCTGCTCTCTACTTTCTGCTCTGTTCTGTTCCGTTTCGCTGTATTTTGTTCTTTCTCGGTTTGCTTCTGCTTTTCCGTTTTGTTTGCGAACTTAATTTTTTTTTTTTTTCGGTAATACTCTGCAATTGTATTTAATTGCAGGCATATGCGCTGTGCTGTGCAAGCAGAAACTTTTGGGCAACAAAATTTGTAGAGAAAACAAATTGCAATTTTTTTTTTTTTATTTTATTTTATTTTAATTTAATTATTTTTTAGAGAAAAAAAATTGCAATGTTTTTTTATTTTTTTTTTTTATTTAATTTTCAAAAAAAAAATAAAAGCGGCAGAAATTTTTTTTATTTTATTTTATTTTTTTATTTTATTTTTTTATTTTATTTTTTTATTTTAATTTAATTATTTTTTAGAGAAAAAAATGCAATTTTTTTTATTTTTCTTTTATTTTTATTTAATTTTAATTTAATTTAATTATTTTTTAGAGTTTATTCTCTTTTTTTTTATATAATTTTATTTTATTTTAATTTAATTATTTTTTAGAGAATAAAAATTGCAATTTTTTTTTTTTATTTCATTTTCAAAAAAAAAATAAAAGCGCAGAGAACTGAGGCAGCAATTTTTTTTTTATTTTATTTTTTTATTTTATTTTTTTATTTTAATTGAATTATTTTTTAGAGAAAAAAAATGCAATTTTTTTTATTTTTCTTTTATTTTTATTTAATTTTAATTTAATTTTTTTTTCATTTATTTAAAGAGCATTTGCTAGCCTGCTATGCTTTAAGTTTATTTATTTTATTATTTATTTTCAACTATTTCCGCTACTCAAAGTTCTCTGTGTGTCGTTTGCATTAGACTTTTGCCTCTGTCTCTGCCTCTGCCTCTGCCTCTGTTTTTGCTGCTACTATTACTGCTGCTACTGCTGCTTCTACTTCTGTTTGTTGTTTATATACGAATTTCATTTTTGAGTTCCTGTCTATCTGTGGCTCTCCAACATTTGACTTGCAACGTCTCGTCTACCACATGAATTTTTATCTACCTTTTGATTGTCTGTGTGTCATGTGGCGCATTGTTCGACAAGTCTTTAATTTTTAACAAGAAAAAAAAACAAGAAAAAAAAACCTAAAAAACGTTACAAATTGCAGTTGTCTCTTCCAATACTTCGCCTGCGAGCAGTTTTACTATCTGCTTGCTGCCTGCTGCCTGCTGTGCTGTTTGTATACAATATTTTTTTTTTTTTTGGCACTGTGTCGCAACTTGAATCGATACATGGCAGCAATAAACGTTGCCAAATATCATAAATAGTTTCATGTCAGTTTAACAAATTTTTTTTTATTTTTTTTTCATTTCAACTTTTGAATTGTATCTATGACAAGTTGCCTAGGGACAGATTTCCCTTTTCATTCTGCCATACTCTGTATTCTAGCTTTTGCAAAATGAATCAATTTCAATTAGTTTAAATGGAGCAGGTTACCTGCAAGCTGTCTAACAGCTGCCATGTGCTGCCTATGCTGCCTGTGCTGCCATGTGCTGCCAGTTGACTGCTGCCTGCCTCTGCTGAATTGATGTGGCACATGGTATGGTAGCAATAATTAAGCTGCGTGCCATTACGCTTTGCCTGTAAACCTGCACAGGATCATTTCGTTTAATTCAATCAGACTGCGTATGTGTATGTGTGTGTGTGTTTGAGTACATCAAATGGACATTGGCTTTACGAAATGAATAAAAAAAATGAATGAGAAAGAAAATAAGAAAACGAAACAAACTGACTTTCGCCTGGAAATAATCACCGGAAATCTGTGAACGGAAATGGACGTAATAATGGCACCCAAAATGGACGACAGCCCAACAAAAAAAATAAAAAAAAAATTACATTCGTACAGGCGTCGCAATTTAGGCAAAACAAAGTGTTGCCTCAGGACTCTGGCTATACAACTCTGAAGACTTCAACGTTTCGCTACCGAAACCAAATTCAAATCTAAAACTGAATCTCAAACAGAATTTGTATGTAGAGTGCAGGCAAAAAAACAATGACATTCGGCATGCCAACGGCTCATTAATTTGTATTCATAAATTACAATTTGAAATGGAAAAATGGAAAATGGAAAAAAAATGTTGTGTCCCTTTGCTTTTAGTTAAGCGAAACGGACCATGCTAAAGTGGAAATCAATGCAGTTTCTCATCAAATCAACAAAAAAGAAAAGAAAAAGAAAAGAAAAAATAAAATAAATGCTATATACGGAATGCAGAAACATTTGCCAAAAAAAAAATGTTTACCTATTACTGCTGCTGCTGCTACTCTTCAGCTTGTCAACTACTTTATCAACACTATGTCAGGCAATACGAACATTAATCTTCATAAACGATAATAAAAGAGAAATAAGAATGAAGAATAAGAAGAAAAAAAAGAGAAAAAGAAAAATACAGCAAACAAATATTGAAAATCCTCTGGATTCATAAATTCGTCAAGCATTTTTAGTGGATTTCTTTTTCCTTTTTTTTTTTTGTTTAACGACAATTTAATGTACTTCAGCAGCAGCAGCAACAGCCGCAGCAGCAGCAGCAGATTTTTGTCATAGACTTGATTTCATTTTATTCAATTTGTAATTTTTTTTTTTTGTTTTCATTTTTTATCATGAGAATAAAATGCTAGACAAAACAAAATAAAATAAAATAAATTTCATTTTGAAATTTTCACTTTTTGATTTGTTAAATTTCAACAAAATTATCATTATCATTATCATTATCGTTATCATCAGCATCATCATTATTATTATCATCATTATTTCTTCATCTTATGAACTTTATCTTTCAAGGTGTCTTAAGCATTCTTAATGCTACTTAAGCTATCTTCAGTAGCAAAAGAAAATCTAAAGCGCATAAAACGTCGAGCATAAACTTGAAACAAAACAAAACAAAAAAAAATTCATGAAGAAACTAAACAAAACTAATAAATATTAAAATAAACAAAATAAAGAAGAAAATAAAAAGAATATTTCAAAATAATTTTGATTTTTTTTCTCAAGTATTTAAAATGAATTTTTAGTTGAAATGCGTAGTCATGCATATTATCATATCACGTATACGCAATGTTATACTGGCTGCATGCCATTGTCCAAACTGTCAATAAAGTAATTAGAAAATTCAATCAACTTTCAATGCAGCTAATTTAATTGTTGCACAGTTATCGGTAAGTCGCACACACACACACATATTGTGGCAGATAAATTGACTCAAACATTGCCCCAATTACCTAAACACAGACAAGCACACATGCTTGTGAGCACAGTATGTTGCATTGTATCTTTATCTAAACTTCGTTGACGTCTCTTTTCCCCTTTCCCCCTTTTCCCCCGGCCTACACTACACAACGTAGACATTTAGAAACTTGTGTGCTGTTGGCTCGCTATTCGCATGGTTTATAATTCAATTAATTTTAATATGATACTCGTTATGATACTGAGCAAGTGAGTGAGCGAGAGAGCGAGCGAGCAAGCACGAGTTGCCACTGATAAGAGACTTTTCTTTTCATTTCATTTCTTTATGCATTCGCCGCAAATCAACGCAAATTGTGCACAATTAATTTTTGCATGAACAACAATAATAATGGCAACAACAATAACAACAACAACAACAACTATATATAGTATAACAACTAATAGTAGCAAGGCGACAATGCCAAAGATACAAATCAAAAACAACAACAACAACATGAAGAACAACAATAAATTGCAACGCAAACAAAAGCTATGCGGGGGCTGCCTCAGTTCTCTGCGCTTTTATTTTTTTTTTTTTTTTTGAAAATTCAAATTGTTGTTGAATAATTTTATATTTACACTGCATTTTACCAGATTATCTTGACAGCGCATGGAATGAGGGGGAAGCGCTGACAATACACCGCGTGTATCTGTAAGATTTGCGATAAAATAAAAGGAAAGAAGAGAAAGAATGGAAGAAGAAGAAGAAGAAAAGAGCTTAGCAGCTGGTATTTACCTTCTTTTGTTTTGTCTTCGTTGTCGCGACGCTGTCTTTGGCAAGACGCAACAAAATGCAAAATAACAAATAAATGAGATGCGTTTAATACAAATTTTTACTCAGCGCTGCGTTTCCCTTGTCACTGTTTTAATTGTTGCGGTTTTTTGTTTTTCTTTTTTTTTGTTTTATTTTTGACAAAATAAATGCGAATAAAACCGCTGCACACTGACCGCTGACCACTGACCGCTGCCAATTGCCAAATGCTAACTGCCGCTGCTACTGCTACTGCTAGCGCTGCTGCTATTGCTGCTGCTGAGTCTGCTCTGCTTTTGTAATATTGTATAGTTTAATTTTTGCGTGCGTCTCTCTGTTTTAGCTATTGTATTAACCGTTACGTTCTTAACGCGCCGCATGAACTTTTTAAACTGAGGAGACCTGAGACCACGCGCGAGTAAAACCAAAACACGAACGAACGAACACACACAACGTAACGAACACTGCACAAAAACGCTTCACGAACGAATTAAATACGAAGACACGAAGAAAATTGACGACGCCGCGTCGCGTCGCGTCGCATCACATCGCATCGCATCGCGTCGTGTCGCCGGTCGCCGGCAGCAGCGAATATTATATAGCGAAAACAGCAGCCGCCGTCGCAGCAGCAGCAGACGTAACAGCAGCCCCTATCTAATAAGAACAGATGAGCCTTGGCTGTGAGTGAGAGAGAGTGTGAGTGCGAGTGCGAGAGTGTAAATCTATGGGGTGGAAATACTCAAAATTTTTGAGTAAATTTTTGTATGTTGAGTAAAACTCAAATGTAAGAGATAAAACGATGCGTGATAACTATAAATTAAGTGTAAATTGACAGTTAAACAGATAAGCGAGATGAGTTTGTGAGAGCGGGAGAGAGAGTGAGAGAGAGATAGAAAGAGAGTAGTATAAATGCTCAAATTTTGATGTTTGTATTTAGAATTGAGTAAAACTCAAAACGTTGAACTTCGAAATTGCCATAGAAAAGTTTTTTATGCTTTATTTTTATTTTTTTTTTTTTACGCTTAACTGTAATAAAATCTGCAGTAAAATGCACAGACGAAATTTAAGGGGAAATGTAAACAAAATATTTAATTTCATATTACAAATACAATGCATTGTATTTTATTTATTTTGATAGCGTAAAATATGATAAGCAATGCAACGTCTCAAGCTACAATTATTTGGAAGCTAGCTGGAAATAATTTTAAAAAAAAATTGTATTAAAATACAAAACAAAATTGATTAATTGTTGAATTCAGTTCATTTTTTGGTTTATTTCAATTTGCTTTTTTTTGGGGCTTGTATAAATACTACAAATATTTTTCGAAATATTCGGTAAACAATGAAAAAAAAAAATACCAAATTATTTTTATAAATTAACAAATATATTTTTCTTGTTCATTGTTTGCTTTCTTTTCTTTTTATATATTTTTTTTCATTTTTCATTTTCTATTTTTGTCTGTAAACTATTACAAAATCACATTTGCAGTTGCTGCACTGGTTGCATTTGTTTTTTTTCGGGTTCTTTTTTTGGTTGTAAAAGCTTCAAATTGTTTAACAAATTATATTATTTTTTTTTTAACAGAATCTTAGGCTTTAAAAATTGTATGACTAATGACTACAGTGAGGCACTGTTTGTGTTGTTTTTGTTATTATCGAATTAACTGAAAAAGTAAACAGAGTCGAGCACATTCCGTAAATCAAAATTGCCTTTTTGTGGCAATTGTTTTAAGATGCGATTCAATTGACGCTTGGACAAATCCTCCACAGAACCATCGTTAATAAAGTCGCTTTAAGGAAAAATAAAGAAAATAAATTTAAAAAAATTTTAAAAAATTAATTTTATAAATAATTTTTACTTACTTGTCTTTAAAGCTATAAGTTTGTCGCATAAACTTGGACAACTGTTCCAATATTGGCTCCGAATGCAATGCAACAAATTGTTCACGACACGCACGATTCAATTCAGGCACCGTACATGCATGTGTCCAGAAACAATCGTGCACGGAAACAAAGGTAATACC
>JBAMBR010001118.1:0-22777 GCA_037044475.1 Zaprionus obscuricornis
GGCGTGCCAATAGTGAATCCTTATGTGCTGCCTCAGTTTGTCTCAGGCATCACTTCGCACCGCTTCAGCTAATCAAAATAAATTGATAAATTCAATTGATCTCAGTGCATGGTCTATCAAGTGTTTATTGAGTATCTTAAAGTGAACATTAATTCTCAAAGCTATAAAATATTATGTATTATTATAAATAGCAAATATGCTAATGACAATGCTTAACGTTAAGAGATAATTTTAAATTGCTAAAATGAAAAGAACATCGATAGACAATTAAACGGAACAATGCTTCACTACTGGGTTATAAAAGAGCAAACAATCAGTGAGTAAATGCGCATAAAAATGCGAAGAATATTATTAATACTCTAATTAAATGCACTTGCTGCAAGTTGATGCTTCAACTAATAACGTTGTTACGGCAACACTTTCAATGGCCAATTCATTATGACGATAATCGCGTCAAAAAGCCATGAAAAACAAATGCATTCTGTTTATTTTGTGTGTGTAAGTGTTTTTGTTTTTTTTTTCTTACTTTTCTTTTGTTGCTTCCCTGATAGTTATTTGTTGCTGATGTTACACTGCAACAAGTTGAAGTTATCTTGATTGCAATTAGTAGCCTTCTCATACATTGTTGCTCTGTTAATGAAAAGAAAACAAAAGAATTTCATCTTATTTTCTTTTTCCTTGGCTTGACTTTGGCAACATTTAACGAATTTTTTTCTTTTTTTTTTTTTTTTGTGGCAGATGATGTTGCTATTGCTGTACTGTTGTTGTACTTGATGTCACTTCATGCAAGTCGTTTGCTGTTGACATTTTCTTGACAAGTCTCTGCAACTGAAAAATTTTTATTAAACACAAAACTTAACTTTACTAAGCTCTGCGCTTAAGTTGAGCTCATTTACGAAACTTGTTTAAAAGTAAGCAAACTATTTAAAATTATAAATAATTTTATTTTACTTAAAAAAAAAAAAAAAATGCTAAAATTATTTCTATAAATAAATATTTATTTTTTTTTAAATATGATTTTTTAACGTTCATTTTTTTATGTCTTATAACAGCATGAATTTGATATGCTTATCATATGTACTTTATAATGTTATGCTTCAATAATATGAAGTTATTAAAATCACATAAAGTGCAATTGCATATTTTCTTATGATAATAAAGGATATATTCCATACATACATATGTAAGTGGCGTAATAAAATTCTATTGATGCATAATCAACTGTTTTCAAGTACATTTGAAATACTTTAGCGGGATATGCGCCACAAGTACAGTGGAAAGTCAAAGTCAATAGCAGGGATTTCATGAGATTTTGATTGCCAGGATATTCAATTGTCATTGCCACTTGTTGGTCCCACAACTTTTGAAACTAACCAACCCCACATACATTGCCCCTGTTCTCTTCCCCTGCTTCTATTCAACACGTTGAGCATCAGCAAGAGGGAAATGCGAAAAGCAATCGCACTAAGTAACAAAAAAAAAAAAAAAGGGTGGAAAATGCACGCACGAGTGGGCGTCCTTGTGAACGCTTTGAGAAGCGGGAGTCCTGTTTGTGTGTCTGTTAAAGGGGCCGCCTGACATGCTCTGTGGCAAGAGACCCACTCAAAATCGAATACTATAAAAATTGAAGAAAATCCTGTGCGCAAATTTTCAAATTGAATATTATTGTGATGTCCAGTCGCAAACGCATAAAGTGCCATAATTGAGGGTGCAATAAGATTCGTATTTGTATTGATATAATTTACGCAATGAAATACAACTCGCAGTTTCACAGTTAACTTTCTGCCCCAAACCTATGGCAATAATATGAAATTAATACACCCTTCAAAAGTCGCTGTCGACCAGAGTCCTGATACTCTCATTCACGCAGTTGCGAGTTATCCATAAATTATTCAAGACACTTGACAGCTGCTACTGGCAAATGTTCCCGATACGATGCTATACTGTGCTGTGCTGAGCTGTGCTGGTCAGTGTATCATGAGAACACGTGTAGCTGATTTGTCTGCTTGTATAGAGTAACTTCTCTATTCTATCTGACAGTTGAAATACATTTATAAACATATACAAACACAAATATATATATATATATATATATATATATATATATGTATATTTATATATATTTATCGTATTAAATGCAAAACAATTTGTTATACTATAATATTATTAATGAACTTTATTTAATACTTGAATCAAAAATTCGTAATAATTGCTTAAATTATCGCTTAAAACCATAGACCAGACAAGCCTTTTTCAAAGTCCTATCTCAGTGTCATAGAAGTTTAATAATAATAATAATAATAAGCTGTCTTCAACTGTGTTGAACCCCGTTAATTAGCATGCCTTTGAAAAGTATGTCATGTACTTTGAATGTCTGGCAAAGTTATGAGGCGCCTGAATACCTGAATATGACCTTGGGGAATATTTTGGGGGCTTTTCAATGCGCAGGCATGCTAAAAATTTTAATGGCTATCAATTTTGAACGATTCATTGAACTTGGGTTATCAATTGCGAGCAGCAGTCGACGCTTTGGTGTTGGTAATTAAATTTGTCATAACGTCCAGATGCCAACAATTTTTTAAAGCAGGCTGCGCCCAAGGAGTTGGGCCACAATCAAGAGCCTTTTAAGACGACCGCCTAAAAATAGGCAACAATTTGTTCGCACTACGAAGAAAGCAAAAACAATCTATATGAAAATTTCACCAACAAAATATTTTCACTCTTGCTGTCGCTCTGATTCATTCTCTCTTCAATTGCATTGGCATTCTCTTTCATTTGGTAAAAAGCTCTTTTGCTTGCCATAATAAAAAGCTCTTTTGCTATAAACGTGTGCCAAAAGCTTTTTCAGTAATATTTGCATTTGTTGTTGTTGTTGTTGTTATTGTTGGCCGCTGTTAATGATGCGTTAAATTTAAATGGCCATAACAATTAATGATAATTGCCTTTAAAGTTATTGTTAATAATATGTTATGCTTTAGAAAAAATTTTAATTATTATTTGTTTGAATTTAAAAAATTCTTTTTTATTTATTTATTATTTTCTTTTTTTTTTAATTTTATATTTTGTTTACGATATACAAAGAAGCATGAAAATAGGTTCAAATTTATTGATAGGCATAATTTATGTTGTGTTTTTGGATGGTCAACTGTATTTATTGAAGGGATATAAATAAAACTGGTAACAATATGTGTACCAAAGATATTTATACCCAGTACCCATAGATTACATAGGGTATAATGACTTTACAACACAGGAAAAGAAATGTAACGATCATTAGGAGGATCAACAGTCGAATGGATTAGATCATGTCCGTCTATACGATCAAGTAAACACCTGATTCCCTGAAACTATATAAAATACAAGTTAAAAGCTAAATAAATTTATAATGTGCATTAATCGGGAAGATTTGTGAACATTTTGTACAGATCTTAGCATAAGCATAGAAGTTATGCAAATTTATATTTATCGGGTATCACAGAGATGAGCAATCTTCACTGTAGCTTTCTTATTTCTTTTCAATTAAAAATAGTTTTTAAAGTTCATTTCTGTGACCTCGTAGAAAACAGAGTTAAAAATTTGTTATAAATATTTATTGAATATTTTAAGAAAGTGTGAAGAAAATGCAAAAATCATTTTATATTCGATGCACATTTAATAGAAATTTAAATTCTTTTGCTCATCTAAGTTATTACAACTGTGAAAGTGCTTTTCATATTTATTTACATCAAAAACACTCAATAAAATAAAAAATCACTTTAGTCAAAATTGAAGACATCCTTACCTTATTTATACTTGTATACAATGAAAACTTATTAAAAAAAAAATAAAAATGCAAAATCAATTGAATTTTTCAAGGGTCCAGTTTCAATAGAAAAAAAACTGCACTTGCCACGTCTTGACCTTTGCAATCAACTATGCTATAATCGAAACTGTGCCGAGCACCTTACTCAATAACCAATCGTAATTCACTCCAATAAAACGAGAATCAAAGGCAATTTACCAACTGGACGAAGAGAATGAATGAAGGAAGGACGCGATCATTGATAGAGTAGAGTGCACCGAAATGAGGGAAGAAGCGTGGGATAATAGGAAAATGCAAGAAGAGTATAGCACAGTTTGAACGGTACATGAAGGGCCGTGAGTCCATGAGTGCACTTGTTGCCATTCACAGGCTGCTTTCATTTTTGCAAAAAAGTTTTTATCGACAAGTGATGCAAAAGCGGACGTTCAGGTGGCGATAGCTGCGGGAGCAGAGATGGAGGCTATGACGATGGCGTGTCGGCTTCCAACAGGTAAGAAAAACTAATAACTCAACTTGTTTATTTTTGTGTTTGTTTGTTGTTGTTTTTTGCATTTTTTATTTATTTTTTTTTTTTTGGTTTTGGATTACATTTTCGTAATCGAAGCGCAAAACAATGCAACAAACTGGCAAAAAGCAAACGAACGGACTACCAAGCACTTAAATTTAAAGGTCCTTTTAACTGTAGAGTCCTTTGTGGCGAGCTTGAATCGTTGCCAGAAGACAGCAAGAGTTTGAGAAATTAAATTGAATTTCTTTTTGGCCTTTGCCAGCGCATAAATAATCGAAATCAGAATACACATGAAATCGCAGACAGAGTCTGGACAACTCTGGCGTTGTATGCCATTGGCATGGCACTGTATGAGTGTACGAGTGTACGATACTTCCTATGTTACAAAGGTTACTTTAGACTTTTGTATGTGTTCCGTCCAAGCACAATAAATATTCCAAGTGGGCGTCATGTTTCCTTTTCTGTCTCTGTCTCTGTCTCTATATCTATATCTCTCTCTGTCTCTGTGTCTATCTCCCACACATTCTCTATTACTTTTCTCAACATGCCCATTTAGCCAGAGTATGTCCGTTCATCTGTCTGTTTGTTCATATGATTGCACTTTAAAAGTGAAGGAAACCCAAGTCTATGCGTTGCTTTAAAACAATAATTTATATCGCTTTCAGCTCACACTGTTCCCATTTATTTGGCCTTCCAATACGACAAATATATATTATATATATGTATATATATATATATAAACATGTGTCTGTGTATCTGTGTAAACGAGCATTTGTATGTATATTGAGTTTCCAATAAGATAATGGACTGGGAGACAAGGCCCGATTTCAGATTGTGCTTTCATCGATGACGTGTTAATTGTGCATGCTTCTGGAAGTACCACATGCTGGCTACTTACGTCTTACATTAAGGGCGTAAAACGCTTGAGGGCGTGGCCAAGGAAATGGGTTACACCCTTATAAAGCTTGAATTTGTGTGTGTGTGTAATATTATAAAAGATTTTATAATATTTGCAGAACACACGCAAACTCAAAATGCCCAGAGTTGCCAACTGTTACCGTGGTCATGTTTAAATTTTCATTGAATATTAGAACAATTCTTTACTATAATGAAAAACAAAACAAAAAAAAAAGAAGAAGAAATTATAATTTAATTGTTCTGCAAGCGTAAAAATAATATTAGTTTTTTAGCTTGATTTTTCTTCAAATTGCACTTTTCATTACTTTGCCATTATTGCTCATGACAAATTTTCATTATTTTCTTTCGTTTTCGTTTTCGTTTCGTTTCTCATTACATTTATTTTCTCATTTATATAATAATTATGCAATTGAAACTTGCTGACAACCCGTTTTGGCCAATTTCCGTTACATCATTCTATGTCTTTTACATCTAACCCCCACTCCACAATTGTGGCCCGTCCTTAGACTATATTTTCTTTAATTATTATGTTTTGTCTTCCTCATTTTCTTCGCATAAAACAATGCATTTTATCTCGGCACGGCAATGAGACTCTTACACATTTTATTTTTTCCTCATCTTCTTCTTCTTGTTCTTCTTTGTCATCGTCTTCTTTATATTCTTTATTCTTCTTCTTACATTCAGCTTTAGCATAAGCCCACACACGCAGACACTGAGGCTCTTAAACGTTAACTGCCTGCTTTCTAGAGTGGACCAAAAAATATTTCCTAGACAACTTTTCACATTCCTTTTAGTTTTAACCTTGAATATATTAACACAATTAAGATTTAAGTATTGTCTTTGGATTAAATATAATAATATAATATAATAAAATATGTAATACATATTTCATTTTACAATTTGTGCTAAAGAAATGCACATTCATCCTCATCAGAAACTTTTTAATTTTGTTGAGGCGGAAAAACTGAAACAAATTCTCGTTAATAATTTTGGAACTGGAATTTTAATTAATTTAATTATTATCATGATAATTTAAAAAAAAAAATAAATAAAAAATTATTTTTATTTCTTGTCAACAAATTCAATTTTTTTTTTTTTTACTTTTTGTATATTATTAATTTATTTTGATTTATTTTATATATTTTTATTTTGGTCCACTCTACGATAGCATTTAAGTATTGCCAATGCACACACTTGCCCCGTTCCTACTCCATCTCCTCCTCCTTCTTTTTCATACACTAACAATACTCAAACCAGAGCAGATGCAGAGCAAACTGCATGTCTAGCTACGCTAGATACAAGTACTACAACTAAATACTTAATTTCGCCCTTTACCGTTGCCTTTGATTCTTTTAATTTTCCAACAACTAAACACAGCAGGGATCAGAGAGAGTGAGAGAGAAAGAGACAGACCGTGAGAGGTAAGAATTGTGGAAACTACAGGGGCCAAAGGGCCCAGACTACTGCAGAACAGAACAGAGCAGAGAACAGCATAGAATAGAGCAGAAGATATATATATATATATATATATATATATATGAAAGTATGTATGTATATGTTAGTAATAGAATAGAACAGAACGTAACGGAACGGCCTCATGTTGTCTGCGTTGTCTCGCCTCATTTACGGCCTACGCACACCCAAGCATTCAACGCTATGCACTCGCACACACATGCACTTGCATAGAGGCAATACTTGAGGCTGCCTGGAAGACAGCTGTTTGGAGCACTGTGCTGTATAGCTATAGCTATAGCTGTAGCGTATGCAGTTTTGATGCAGAGTAAGTCGGTCTTTCAAACACGTCGGACGCGTCGTTGCCCCAATTGATTTTGCCATAGGCAAAAATCGCTCATACGCCGCGTGCCGCGATCATGAGATAGAAAGAAAGTATATATATGTGTGTGTATGTTTGTGTTTGTGTTAGTGGGAGACGAAGACGTGCAGTGCTACGTTGTTATTATATTTTGATTGAAATGTAAATAGGCAACAGGCGCCAAGACAAATATTGTACACACACATTTTTCCAAGACGTTCATCATTCATACAAATGGCAAAACAAAAAAGGAAAAAAAAAAAAAATAGTTGTGGCCAAAAGTGATGGCCAATTGACGTCGCAATTGCAAGTGCAGTGGCCGTATTCTTGTGACGTCTTAATTTTGATATTCTCCTTCTGTTGTGTAATAAATCAATTTGTGACTTTAATGCCTCAATTCATTTTGCAAAACATTTCAAATGCCAAGTCAATCAGTGCCTTACACTCACACATAAACATACGCACAGACATAAATATAAATACAGAAGCTGAAGGTCATTCAGAGGAAAACTTTTACCAGTCTAACATTAATTTTTTTCTAGATGAAAAAAAAAACAACATTTTTTAAAAAATTAACTTAAAGTTTTTTTTTTGCCAATTTTAACTTATTGTTTTTTTTTATTAACAATTGGTTTTAAATTACAAAGAAAAGAAATGTTTGAATAACTGTTTCTCAATCAATGCCAATGGCTGTCATCTTAAACACTTGATGTGTTGCACAGTGGTTTAAAGTGATGTGAAGTGATTTCAATTATCAAGGCATTCAAAAATGTAAATCAAATTGATCAGAAATGGAAAGAAATATATAAAGTTAGAGAGAGAAAGAAAGTAATTCAATTATTTTAATTTTCAAATTTTTAAAATGTTTAATTTTTACATATTTTTTTATAGCCTTGCCAAAGGCTTATTAATTTTATATTTTTAATATTTTATAATTTTAAATATTTTTGCAATAATTAATTGCGTTCGTTTTTCAGTTAATGTTTTGTGTTATTTGATTTTTAGACAATATTAATTAACAATTAACAAATGAAGGCAATCGCTTAAACGTCTCGTATCTCTCTTTCTACAAATTCTTAGTGAAGAAGAAAAATAAAGCATAATTCATTCTAAAAATATGTGTAATAAATAACAAATTTTTTTTATCGTTTCCATAAAACGAAACATTTGTTATACTAACATTAAGCACTTTAAACTTTTAAATTATAATTCCATTGAATGGAAATTTCAGTATTTTCTTATGAGCTTTGTTTAATTATCTGATATTATGAAGGATTTAAAAAATTATAATTGATATTCAATTATGTATACATTGGATGTGTTAAGGTCAAAAATAAATCACAAAGTTTATGATTTGTTTTCAAATACAATGCTAAAACGTACGATGAGGGGCGTAAGTCTAGAGTCTAGTGTTTGGTTTTGTTTGATCAGCTGTGTGTTTGAAATGAACAATACAAAACGTAATGTTAAATAAATAATCATACGCCGTGTAGGTGTTTAGTGAGTAATATGTCGAATGAGTAATCGCATGCGAGGATACCTGACAGACAATTATTCTCTCCCTCTCTCTCTGTGTGTTTTTTTTGTTCTTCTATTTTGGAATAAATTGAAATGAACTGCGAACACAAGAAATTCCCACATAAATGTGCGATGCAATCACAATTTTTTTTTATTATTTTTTTTTTTTGGCCAAAAGTTTTCACAATGAATTTTCGTTGAGTACGTTGGCGGACTGACTGTCAGCCAGTCAGTCAGTCAGGCAGGCAAGCAGGTAAATGGCAAATGGCAAATGCTAATTCGTATGTTTATGTCCCGACATGTCTAAAAGGAAATTGGCCAGAACTACAGAGAAACAGAAAGTACATAGAGTACACAAAGCATAGACAGACCCAATCAGACTGTCTGCGGGTTTGTCGGCCTTTTTTTCTGTCTGTTAACATAAAGAGAAGAGCAACGGGCAGCGGAATAGAAAGGGGCAGACGTAGCGTAATACTAGAAAACACATTTGAGCGTGTATAAAATAAACACAAAAAAAAAAGGTACAATAAATTGAGGCAAACTAATATATACAAAAGGCATACATGAATTGTACATAGTTACATACATAAGTACATGCATACATACGTACATACATACATACATACATACATACATACATACAGATAGATATGTATATGTATTATGTACGAATAACAAAAGTACAAGAAAATACAAATATCGAACACAATGGAAACAATAACGTGCGAAACGATTGGAAACGCGCCGCAGACACTGCCACAGTCTCAGTCAAAGTCTCAGTCGCAGCCGCAGTCGTAGCCACAAGCAACAGCTATAGCTACACCCGCTTCTGCTATTGCTGCTGCTGCTGCTGTTGCTGCTTCTACTGCTGCCACTGGCACTGCCCGGACAGCGTCCGGCGTGTCAGTCAGAGTCTAAAGCCGCGGCAGCATTAGTGGCAGCAGAAGCAGCCGGTTAGCCAGCGGGCTAACAACAAGTCGCAATCGTGTCGACAAAAACAAAAGACAACAAAAATAACAACAAAATCGATTGGAATTATCGAAAACAAAAAAAAAAAAAAATAAAAAAAAAACAAGGAAGAGAATATCGCGTCTCATTCTTCTACGTCTTCTTCTTCTTCTTCTGTTTTCTTCCTCTATTTCTATTTATTTACTATAAAAATATATTTTGTTTTAATTGAAATGCAGTTGCAGCAAAGGAAAAATCACAGCAATTGTGGCAAACGTTCAACTGGAAATAAGTAATAAATTGCGTGTGTGTTTGTGCGTGCGTGTGTGTGTGTGTGTGTGTGTATTTGCCAAGAGTGTGCCTCAAAGCGTCGAGAGTCGAAAGTGCAATGTGCTAATTATGCGGGCGTATAGGGCGTATGCGTGTTGAACGTACGCTTACCAAATGAAAAAATGCAAACGTTTCTATGTATGAGTAGTACATGTCAAAGCCAAAGCTAAAGTCAGACATGACTTGTTGCTGTTGCTGTTAAATTCAGTTATTATTGTCGTCTCTCTATTATTCATGTACTGTGTGTAAAAAAAAAAAAAAATCAAAAAAAAAATAAATAAATAAAAAATATCTTAAACATAAAAGATGAAAAACAAAAGTGTCAAGTGTCAAGAAAATGGAAAATGGAAAATGTCATCTAAAATATGTAACCGTTATCGTGTTGTGTTATGTATCTAGTGTATTACTATTCTCTCCACAAAATGTTCAACATTAATCAATTGAAAAATACTGAAAATGTTTCTACTATACTGAATGTTGTATCTGTTGCATATGTATAACTAATTGAAATAATGTCATGCATTGGCTCGACGGCATTTCCTTGGATGACAATTTAATTAGCGGACGCGCTAGCGGCAGTCAGGGCGAGCATAGTGACAACAATCAGCGAAAATCAACGCAAGGCTCATCGCCAACCAAAGCAAGTATGTTGCATTGCACAAAGTAATTATTCACACAAGCACATACACACACACACACACACATACACAAATACACTCACACTAGCACACAAAAAATAGTTAGACAAACAGTTCGTAAAATTACTCAAGCGTCTTTATTTAGCTTAAATATACGAAATTCCATTCCAAGTGTCTAAGCGCAATTTTAGAGTATTGGAAATATGCAACGATGCAACGATAATTTGAATTATTTACGGACTAACACTTGACTTGCATATGTACAACGAGATAAGTTTATGCAAGTCATTTAATTCATTTATTATTTTTATTTTATTAAAATCAATTCAAATATCGTTGAAAGCTTAAGTTGAGCTACTAATTTTGCTAATTGTTTTTATACCTGATATATAATAATATAATAACTTTGCGATAAGTGCAAATGTATTTAATGCTAGAATCAAAAGATTGTCTTTCTGTGCTTCAATATGAACACCTAGATCTCAGCGACTAAAAATACTAAAGGCTTCAAAATGTGAAATGCTTGCAGAATTCAAATGAATTATAGAATATATATATCTCTTACTAGTATAGGCTGAATATCCAGAATAATTAATAAATATCCTCTAGACATTTTCAATCGTTTTAATATATTTTTTATAAAATAATAAGCAGCACAAATTCTTAATAATAATTTATTTACATATTTTAAGCAACGTTTTGTTCAAATTTTACTAGAGTATCAAAAAGTTCGATTAATGAAAAGTTTATGTCTTGCCTAGCTTTAGCTAACTTAATTGATTTAACTAGATCATGGATTCTGTCAAGGTTTGAGTGATCAGCGAGTTTATTTAAGATCAGCCAGTAAGCAGTGCGTCAGATTAAACGATTTCTGATTTCGGCAATTAAAAATAAATAAAAAAAAAACGTAATTTTTTTTTTTTATACTCGGTGCCCTTTGGGAACCAAGAGTATATTGGGTTAGTGACAAGAGCAAATGTATGTAACACCCATAAGGAGGCGTGGCCGACCCCATAAAGTATATATATTCTGACTCAGGATCAACAGCCGAGTCGATTGGAGCATGTCCGTCTGTCCGTCTGTACGTCCGTATGAACACACAGATCTCGGAGACTATAAGACTTAATTTTTTTTGCATAGTATTTGTAGTGTTTGCAGGCAGATCAAGTTTATTTTGGATTTTTGCCACGCCCCCCTCCGCATCCACAAATCGATGAAAACCATTTTGAACACACCACTTCACCCACACCCAGTCAAGCTACAGCACTGAATTTTGGTACAAAGTTAGAATATGTTTATCTGTACGTTGTGTGCAAATTTGGTACAGATCGGATAATAAACATGGAAGTTATACACATTTCAAATTTCAAAAGATGAGAGGCGTACGCTTGCTTGCTGTTCTCACCCCATAAGACGGCAACATTTACTCAGTGTTTCTCACACTTGTGAAGAGCGTGGCTCAGTGGTTAGAGGGTTGAACTCGCGTGCATGAGGTCCGCGGTTCGATTCCCGAGACGATTTTTTTTTTTAAATTTTTTTTTTTAAATTTTTTTTTTATATTAACTTAAAATTGGCGAGTGCGCAGCACGAGCAAAATAAATATATAATATAAGTTTGGGCACCGAGTATTATATAGTCGAGCACACTCGACTATAACTTTCTTACTTGTTTTTTTTTGCTGTTGGTCTTTCGTTCGCATCATTAATTTAGTATTTACCTGTGATTGAATTCATTGCGTATATTTTTTTCTTATTGCTAATAGCTTCAATTGTTTGGCAGGCTGAAAAATTGTTTAAAAGCATTATGAGATTTATTTCAATTACGCCGTAAAATGTACTTGAAAAAAAAATTAAAAACAAAAAAAAATAATAATAATAATAATAATATTTATACATATTTTCGCTGTCCGTTTCAATTCTGTTGAATTTTTAAATGAATTTATTATACGACTAATTAAATGCTGAGTTAAATGTCGGATGCTTGTACTAGTCTACAATCCGATTGTCCAGCGGTCAAAATAAATTTGTCTTTAGCATCAAAAGAAAATTTATTGAAATTCATTTTAATTGGCCAACACATTATTCTAGCTTTAGGCAGTGCCAAAAATTGTCAATGCTCGCTGCTCGCTGCTCGATGGTCGAATGGTCGAATGGTCGAAATAAAAAAAAAAAATTTACATTAAAAACGGTTTTGTTTATGCTTATTCTTTTTCTTCCAATTAATGAAAACATATATCCAGATATAATATGTATATACAAAATATCAGATTATTTCTGATGTGGTTTGTACAATTAGCAGTGAATGAAATTATAATGGAAAAAGCTTGAAAACATTATTTGAATTTCATTTGCGCTCATAAAAAAAAACAAAAAAAAACAAAAAAAACGCTATTGAAACATTGAACTCCCGCAAAAAAAAAAAAAAAAAGAAACGAAACGAAAATAAAAACCTATTAATATTTCCCTGATGATTTTTAACAATAGCTGGAACAACAGTTTAGTATATTATTTTATGACTGTTAAACTGTGTTGTGCTAATTTTGCGATAATTTAATTGGATTCGCTTCCGCTACCTTAATCGCGGCCCACCAACAGAAATCGAAGTCAAAATCACATTGATTGAGCTGAAAAATATATCCCGTTGAGTCTTAATACACTTACCAAGAGTATTACTACAATTCTCTTTTGACTTGTTGATCTACATTTTCGAAATGCAATTTTTGGCTATGATTCAATTCCGTTTCTTATTCATACGTGAAATATTAATGTACAAGAAATTAATGCAACAAGAAAAATTTGAATTTATTTATCTAATTTTATATTAAGATATAGATATATATATAGATATGCTGTCTGCTGCAGTCAAGTTAAGCATGTTAATATTTCTAGTAGTTTGTCAATTCAATGCATTTTCATATTTTGTTTGGTTTTGATCTAAAATTTAGCTAGAAATCGAAATGAATTTATAATTAATTAAATGAAAATTGCATATAAATCATTGATATGCATAAGTAAGAGTATTCAAGTCTTCACTAGAATATATCCATAAAATATATTGATTGTTTTTGTATTTTTAATGTCTTTCGGTTGGATCGCTTCAATTAGCACTGCCAAAAACGGTGTGACGCATTGTTTTTATTTTGGAAATTATTTACAAAAACAGCTCAAGGAATGGCTAAAATAACCAAAAAGGCAAAAGCCAAAAGCCGAATGGCAAACGAAAGACAAAGGCAAAGGCCAGAGGCAAGTGTTACTCGCACTTGCGATGTAAATATCATTTCATTCAGACCAATTGCCGGCATATGGTGTACAAATTGTTTACAATTCTTTCGATGCACAAAATACTGTTGGAACTGGAATGTTGGCCAACATTACAGCTGACTCAGAGTCACTGATTTCTCTATTCTACATATAATACTATAAGATATACATACATACATACATACAATGTTATGCAAGTATGAATGTGCGTGTATGTGTGTGTGTGTGTGTATATGTATGTATTTATGTATGCTTGTGTTTGAAAGCTAAAATAGAATTCTTGTTGATCTTCGCACTCACCTTTGCGTGAATGCGTTAAATATTGTCAGCTACGTTTTGAGAGTATAAACAGACCATTTGTTTGGCAAGAATCTAATTTAGTTGATTTTCTGACACATTTCAAATAAATAAATGTGTTGCGCCAATAAACGTGAAAATGTATTTCAAATGTATTTCTAAAATTTATGTCAAAAAATTAAAATTCTTTATCAAATTGAGCATTAAGATTTTTTTCTATTTTCTATTTTGTATTGTGTTGACAATTATTATAAAATTGACTTATTTGCAAGAAAAATGAGATTTTAATTTGTATTTAAAATTAGGCACAAATAAATAATAAGCTAAATGTCATATAAGATTTATTTAAATTAAATGTTGAATATATACTGAAAAAATAATTGAAGAAAAAAAAGAAAAGAAGAGAAAAAATATTATTCACCAGAAACTAGTATAAACATTTACAAATCTTACAAGTATCAAAACAATGAGCTATAAATTATCTACTCAAAAAGAGGGGAAATATTCATATTCATTTTTGTAAACGAAATATCATTAAATTAGTTTATTTATGTCTTTCCGTAATCCAGTCACTGACTGATTCTGCTTCTGCTTCTGCTACTGATGCTGCTGCTACCGCGGACAGAAGTCGTCAAACAAAAACTATAAAATTAATGATCGCGATTCATTTTGACAATGCCATTTATACGATATTGTCGCCCTCTATTCTTTCACACCTCTTTAGGTCGATGAATTATAAATGTCATGTGTTGCCTATGAAGACTGACAAAAAACGAAAATAACAAAATATTTACTTTCAACTGGAACTGACATTTGTTCCCTTTTGTGTGACGATGATGATATTTATTTATGAATGCATTGACTTTTCCAAAAAGATTTCTCATTAATATCAGCAAAAGCGCATAAATTTTTGGCATACGATATGTACGTATGCCAGACATGAACACAGACATTTACAGTGATGTGGCACAAGTCAATTGTCCTCATGAAATGCAACAAAACTGCAACAGTAGCTGTAACAAAAAAAAAAAAAAAATGCTAAAAAAAACGAAAGAAGATGTAGACAAGGCTTTTTTTTCGGATTTGTGGTTGTAATAAACAGTTTAAAAAATAATAATTTTATAGGGTATATTCGACTTATACAAATTAGAGAATGATTTCAAATATTTATATTGAATTTTGATATGATTCATTTTGAGTTTCCAGATCTATATTGTGACTATATGATAAAGTCATCAGATTAAACAAAATTGACTGGCATGACGAAGTTATCCCCATAAGTATCATCTAGATCATATGATCAAACGATCTTATGATCGCTGATATAGCAGACATACAACATAATATAGATGTCCGATTGAGAAAGAAACTTAGACACAAGTTTAGATTAAAATTAAGCGACAAATATCTATGATTAAGTCTGATCAATAATATATACATATATGTGAATACTTTTTGGGGATTCATTCACTTCGCCTTGTGGATATTACTTTCAATAAATATACCCTTGCATGACTAAACTTAATAATTTTGATTTAAACATTGTTCATCAATGTGATTCTCAGAGTCAAATAAATAAAATTTCATAAAATACAAACATCAGTTACTAATAGTTTGTTTCTATTTTATAGAAGTTTTAGAGTATTTCCTAGTCTGTTACTGGATATTTTATAGCCGTTTGTAGTTTGCTTATTTGTTTCGGATTTCAACAGTGAATTTGGTTTTGGCTTCACGCACACATGCCTGCATACACTGTGTGAGTGCGTGTGTGTGTGTGTGTGTGTGTATTTTTCTTGCTCTCAATTTGTTGTAGTTTGCCTAACGGATAGATGTAAATTTGAGTTGGAAGCGCACGCACATTCCGCCACTGAATTGGCACGGCGCGTCGTCGTATGCAACGTTTCCCTCTCCCTCTCTCTCTCTTTTCCCACCCTCATCCATCTTTCTTCTTTGCCGTATCCATCAGCGTGTGTGCTAGGCATAATAACGAAACCAAAAAACAAAAACAAAAACAAAAACATAAAAAACAAAAACAAAAAGGCAACAAATAAAATGTGTACGCAATTATTTAACATGAGAACACAAACAACGCACATAAAACTAAAGCGGCAAGCGTTGCGTTACGTTGCGTCGCGAAGTGGTTTCTGTCCCGATCCGGACCCGTACCCGGTGGCATTGCTGCAGTTTCAAGTCGCGTGCCTGCCAGGCCACAACGTATCCGTGCCCGTACGCGTTCGACCTGTGCCCCTGTGCCCGATCCCATCTTATCTATCATATATAATAAATTTGTATCTCAGCATATCTATGGTACATATATCTGCAGCTATAGCTGAATCTGTAGCAATATCTGCATCTTGTATCTTTGCATTGTCACCGTGTGCGTTGTAGTGCGTGTACGTTAAGGTGTATTCGACCGGACGCCATCGTCGTCGTTGTCGTCGCCGTTGTCGTCGCCGTCTTCCAGTCTTATTTTTGGTATTGCAAAGCAATTTCTTGTTTTATTTTTAAATTCCGTTTTATGATCCACTTATTCTTAATATGCCGAGCATGCGCAAGTATTTAAATTATTAAGCCGAATTCTTAATAAATTCAATCGAATATTTCCATCAGTTGCTCGGCTAATTGCTCTTGCTCCTCCTGCTGCTGCCGATGCTCTTATTGTTGTACTTGTTATTATTATTGTTATATTTGTTTTTTTCACTTCAATTCGCGAAAAAAAAGGCATTTAATTAAATTCGTGTGTGTGATTTATTTATGAGTTCTTATTACGATACTGAGTAAGTTTATAAATAAACATAAATAAATAATACAGAGACTGCAAAACAATTTTTATTATTTTGCAATTACGTTGAAATTATTTCAATTGTGATTTCATTCTGTTTTATGTATTTCATTGTTTAAAGTAATATGCTTAAAAATTGTGTTTATACCATTTATGTTTATAATTATCACAATGAAACTCAATAAGCAAGCTGAGAATTGAACTCTGAAAATATTTTCGAAAAAAAATTAAATATTAATATAAATTAAAGTTGTAAAAGATCAGCTTCGTTTTAATCAATGCAGTCAATGGCAGAGGATTGAAAGAGATAGATAGAGAAAGAGAGAGAGTTAAACAAAGAATTATGAATAGTTTTGAAAAAGAATTTGATGAAGCTTTTGATTTCTATATTCATACAGTAAAATATTCAGTAAATCTTCCAAAATTCGCTATGAATAATTGAAATAATTGTCAATGTAAATCCCTTAACCTTTATGTACATGATGAGATTGTAAACTGAGCGTGAATCAGCCCAACAAACTTAGTTGAGTAACTCATGTTGAGCAAGTCTCTGAAGTTGAACATGCTAGCTTACCATACAAGTATGTAAATACTGATGAACGATGACAATAAGTACTTGACAATTTAATCGATAAATCAATTGCCTTGCAGATTATGCTGTCGTCTTCTCGACCCTTTGATATAAAATGACTTATAACAAAACCTCGCTGGCCCATTCCCTCCCCTATACTACGTTTGTGATTGTTGTAGATGATTGGTTGGGGAAGGGTGACTCTTTGAGAAATTCCTTTGTATGGTATTTGTTATAGTCTCACGATGCGTGTAGTTAACATAAAAACATATTTCCATATTCCCATATATACATAAATACATAATTTTATCCTGTCACATGGGCATTGTATGGAATATTAGACATGCGGACAAAAAGACAAGCAGACAGAGAAAGAGAAAGAGAGAGTGAGAGTATGTGTATGTGTATGTATATATATATATATATATGTATGTATATATGTAGAAGAGTGTCATTGAACATCAAGATATTACTGTATAATCATTAATATTCGAAACGTCAAGTTCTCTGTCTGCGTCTGCAAAGTTTTGCGTATCTTTAGTATGCAGCTCGTGGCGGCAATAACTGTAAAATATTTACATATATTACAGACATACATGTATATGCACATGTATCTGTATCTGCATATGTATCTGTATATTAATATCTAAATTTATTTGTGTTTTTGTTTTTTTTTTGTGCATTTTTCATAACAAACTTCAAAACATGCGCTTACACACTTGGTTCTAATCTAAATAAACACGCTGTCGAGTATTTAGTATAAACAAATTAGAAAAGAAATTCAAAAATTGAATTTGAATTTGAATTTGTATTTGTATTTGTATTTGAAGGAAAACAAAAGAATAGAGAGAAAGAAGAAAGAAGAAAGAATGCAAATTACAAAAATCACACTTCTTCCTACACACATTTTACACGTTTACAACAACGAAAATAATTCTCGAATTTTAAATGTTGTCGATGTTATTATTTGATTTGTGTTGTGTTTTGTGTTTTTATTTTTCTTTTGTATACGATTCTTCTTCAATGTTTTTCCTTTATTTTTGTATTTTTTGTATTTTTTTTTTTTGTTCATTTGGTTTTGTTCGGTTTCCTTTCGTTTTTACTTTTATGTGTCTTTTTGTTTTTTGTTTGTTGGTTTTTCTTTCATATGCGGAAAACTAATGCACGACTATGCTCCGAGAACGAAGACGTCATGCACACTATAAACTAAATAGCAGGTAATAAAACAACCGATCAATAAATTTACTGTATAATTGTTAATTTAAAAGAGCAAAAAAAAAAATAAAAATAAAATAAAAGAATACAAAGTAAAAAGTGAAAGTTATATTCTGATGATATGAACATCTTTTCCAATTCGTTAAATTTATATTATTACATTTTATACGTGTCATTCCAAAGCAATTCTATGTTACAGAAGCCAAAACTAGCAAGTTCTGAGTGAAATTCCAGTCAAAATTAATTAAGATATATTATGATGATGTCTCTTAAACTGTGAGAGTTATCTCTGTGGTAAGGCCAGCATTGTGAAGATAGTCTAGCGGGTGGTACACCCTGAGAGATATTTTCGGGGGGTGTCAACTGTCATACTGTATTTTATTTTATATTATTTTATTCAATTAAAACTCAAGAACTCCATGAAATGAGCGCCATTTCAATAAATAAATTTCCAATAAATTTCCAAGGCTAGGATGAAAAGTGAAATTATTTTCCTACAAGGCTGTTGATACTGATCGAAAATGTGTTTATATGTACATATACATATATGTGTATGTCCATCTGTCATGCAAGTTAATTTTTCTTAAATTTAAAATTTAATTCAAATTTAAATATTCAAGGGTTGAGGAAACTGCTTAAAGCTTTCAAGCAGTGCAAAGCTCTACTGTTGCAGATCGATTAATAGAAGAGATGTAATCTGATTTTTGTTGAAGCTTTCAAAGCAGTGCAAATCTCTGAGAGTGATAAGATCGTGCTGAGCGAGCGTGAAAGTAAAAAGCTCCCTGCAAAACAACATTGGGCAGCATTAGTTATGTTTTTAGAGACTAAGCTTTTTATTCTTTAAATATAAGAATAATTTATTAACATTTTGAAAATATTGATATTAGATATACTAATTAATTTATTAATATAATTTAGTCAATAAATAAAATTAATAAATTCTATAATTATAATATACATAATATTATAATATTATAATTATAATAATAGAATGAATTAATTGCAGTATTAAAATAACAATTTCGTATAAACTTAAATCAATTGAATAAGATCGTCTTACGCTTATAAAATATATTGAATAATGAATATATATTTTTATGGGATATTTTCGAGTAAAACAAATTTCGATGCTATTTAACAAGATTAAATTGTCTCCGTCGAATTTATGTCAAAATAAACAATAGATACAAACGAAAGAAATGACACATGCGATTAGTTCACATACGAATTCCCGCAAAAAACAATAACAACAAATTTATTTTGAATTTATTTTTTTTTATTTTCATGTGTGTGTGTGTGTCTTTTTTTTTTGTATTATTAATTGGTTCGCATAAACTGCGCTAATTTTTTAATGGCTGATAAATAATTTAAATTCAAGCATTTGCATAAAGTAAAAGATGTGAAAAATATTATTTATGTCTGCCCTTCGAACTTTACATTTTCAAAATAGCTGAAAAATAAAATAATGAATTTCATTTAAAAACGAGGTCAGACATATAAGTTATAGAAATTACTAGTCACATATTAAGCATATTTAAAATGAATAACTTAAATTATTTCTAATTGTTTTATCTATGCCAAGTCATTAAATTTATTATACAATATTACAATATGTACATGTCTAAATTAATTTGTCACCAAACGGCCCTCGCTTGTTTTATAAATGTTTATTATATATATAAATATATATTTGCTTGTTTATATGTATGCACAAAGTTATACATACATATAAAACATTTTTTAAGTTTATGGTATCCAATAGTCTCTGATATAGCTACGTCATTACTATAATTAATACCTTTGATCCTTGCTGACAGACTATTGTTTTAATTAGTAGCAGTAATATGTCTGTCTGTCAGTCAAATAGGGGTCGGTCGCTCTTTCTTTATTTCTCTATATCTCTAAGATTTATTTCTGCATGTGAATGTGTGGGCGGTATTTTGCACCACTTATAGACACAGACAATTGCCATGACACATTTCAGATACTTATTATTTTTAAATATTTTCGCGCAGCTTTAACCAAATATTGCGCTATCCAAGCTAATAATTAGCCAATGTGCCAGTTATACATAGCGCTATGTAGAAAAATAAATAAAATATGAGAGTAAAAAAAATGGTTAAATAATTTACAAACTTATTTAATTTCATTGCAGTAGCTCAGCTCAGCTGTAAAATTAATTGAAAAATGCGGTGAACCTGCGAATTTATATTATCTTCTGGTGCTTATTGTTGAAATAAATTAATTTTTGTTGTTCTTTGGTAATTGTAATCGAATTGTAAAAATATACATAAAAAAAAAACAACAAAAAAACAAACAGAAAAAAAAGAGTTTCTACTATAAACAAAATCCGATTAATTGGTTGATTAAAATAAATTTATTTTCTATGTAAAACATTGCAAAAAAAAATTGTAAATGACATTTAGCCACTATTCATAAATAATCGAGAAATCTGTTTGTGTTAATACCTAATGAGCACCTAAGTAACTTAAATGAGGTATATTAGTTTGCCAGTTTTTAGAATGTAAGTTTTCTGCTTTAACGTTCAAATTTTATACAGTAAAAACTTCATTGAGTGAACACTCTTTGCCCGGCATTTATCAAGGAAGAGAGAGAGTCCACTTAATAGTTTATCCGTCAGAAAAAAGTTTCGTTCAATTTAATAACATCCAGTTACAGAGTATTACATAGTGAAGTATAAAGCATAAACCACAGAAATTTCTTACTTGTTTATATCTGTCTGTATTTATTGCCCTTCTTTACGGCTTAGTTATATTTGTAGTATCTCTAGCTAATTAATTAAAATAATAAATATTTAATAAAACGTTAATTATCTGTATTAATAAATCGTATTAGTATCTGGCTTTAGCTACATAAATATTTCAGTAAATGTATGTAAGTCAAATAACAGATTCTCTTGCATTTATATTAACTTGCAAATATACAGCATACAAATACATGAGTATGTTTGTATGTATATATGGTATGTACACACAATGTTAAGCTGAAAAAAGCTTTTACAATTCGTATACATACATTGTGTGTACATACCATATATACATACAAACATACTCATGTATTTGTATGCTGTATATTTGCAAGTTAATATAAATGCAAGAGAATCTGTTATTTGACTTACATACATTTACTGAAATATTTATGTAGCTAAAGCCAGATACTAATACGATTTATTAATACAGATAATTAACGTTTTATTAAATATTTATTATTTTAATTAATTAGCTAGAGATACTACAAATATAACTAAGCCGTAAAGAAGGGCAATAAATACAGACAGATATAAACAAGTAAGAAATTTCTGTGCTTTATGCTTTATACTTCACTATGTAATACTCTGTAACTTGATGTTATTAAATTGAACGAAACTTCTTACTGACGGATAAACTATTAAGCGGACTCTCTCTCTCTCTCTTCCTTGATAAATGCCGGGCAAAGAGTGTTCACCCAATGAAGTTTTTACTGTATAAAATTTGAACGTTAAAGCAGAAAACTTACATTCTAAAAACTGGCAAACTAATATACCTCATTTAAGTTACTTAGGTGCTCATTAGATATTAACACAAACAGATTTCTCGATTATTTATGAATAGTGGCTAAATGTCATTTACAATTTTTTTTTGCAATGTTTTACATAGAAAATAAATTTATTTTAATCAACCAATTAATCGGATTTTGTTTATAGTAGAAACTCATTTTTTTCTGTTTGTTTTTTTGTTGTTTTTTTTTTATGTATATTTTTACAATTCGATTACAATTACCAAAGAAAAACAAAAATTAATTTATTTCAACAATAAGCACCAGAAGATAATATAAATTCGCAGGTTCACCGCATTTTTCAATTAATTTTACAGCTGAGCTGAGCTACTGCAATGAAATTAAATAAGTTTGTAAATTATTTAACCATTTTTTTTTTACTCTCATATTTTATTTATTTTTCTACATAGCGCTATGTATAACTGGCACATTGGCTAATTATTAGCTTGGATAGCGCAATATTTGGTTAAAGCTGCGCGAAAATATTTAAAAATAATAAGTATCTGAAATGTGTCATGGCAATTGTCTGTGTCTATAAGTGGTGCAAAATACCGCCCACACATTCACATGCAGAAATAAATCTTAGAGATATAGAGAAATAAAGAAAGAGCGACCGACCCCT